>JAVFBZ010030463.1:0-11082 GCA_032466195.1 Katharina tunicata
GTACTAAATAAAACCATGTCAAACATTACCAGAGTAACAAAGGGTAGGTACTAAACAAATCCATGTCAAACATTACCGGAGTAACAAAGGGTTGGTACTGAACAAAACCATGTCAAACATTACCAGAGTAACAAAGGGTAGGTACTAAATAAAACCATGTCAAACATTACCAGAGTAACAAAGGGTAGGTACTAAACAAATCCATGTCAAACATTACCAGAGTAACAAAGGGTTGGTACTGAACAAAACCATGTCAAACATTACCAGAGTAACAAAGGGCAGGTACTAAACAAAACCATGCCAAACATTACCAGAGTAACAAATGACAGGTACTAAACAAAACCATGTCAAGCATAACCAGAGTAACAAAGGGTAGGTACTAAACAAAATTGCCCTGAATTGCAAAAAAAAAGCCTAAGGTTAAATCTAGAATCAAATGGAGACCATATTTGAGCTTGAACAAATGTTTATGTAACGAAGTTCTAAATTTAGATGTTTAAAATTTTTCCTGGTATAAAGATGAAGTCCCTGGGAAATAAAATGACATTACAAACTTAAAAAGACTGATTAATGTCAAATCTGAGCATTTGACTTAAGATTTATAGTTATTTAAAGAAACTTACAGTTATGTGTAGAAAGTTACGTAGATCTCTTAAACAAATTAAAAATAATGAGCGACTTAATTTGTCACACATACATTGTTCAGCTATATGTTTTATTTTGTCATCAGATCCCGGGACAAAGAAGGTGACTGTGTTTGAGGCCAAGACACACTCTTTCCAAGTCTCGTCTATCTGCTGCTCCCACTCCTCCCGTTAGGTAGAGGTTTTAACTTACAAGATTGTTACTTTCCAATGTTATTCATTATTACAGGCTCTACTTTTTACGAATAACATAACATAGATTACTACTTTTAATTTGTAACCAAGTTCATATATAAAACTAAATAAGCTGATGCCATTTATTTTAATAAAAGTATTTTAAAGTCTTTTGTACGAAAGCCTGGAAGGACCACAAATAATTTTTGTTTAAGCTTTATCAAACTTGTAAAAACGGGATAATTAAGTTGTTTTAACGAGCCATTATCTCATTACAACAAGTTTTTTTAATGAAACTTTATGCATGCATGACTATATATGCAATGGCTTTGTTGGAGGAGAGATATGATTTGATTGAGTTATATTTCATGCTAGGATTGAACAACCTGGAAAGATTATTGTGCCTCGCTCTAAGGCATAAAATTGTTACTTCTGAAAGACATTTATAAAGACTTCTTCGACATTAGTGATTATATATTACGTAAAGAAAGCTCACAGATTCGGATGACTTAGTTTGGGAGTCTGAAAAATGGAGGAGATGATCCAGACAAATCTTTAATTCAGTTTTGCCTGATGGATTTAATTCAGGTGATTTTGCATGTATATCAAATCCAGGCCTTCACATCAAAGATTTGACATTGTAAAACGGTACACGATAGTTGTCCATATGCTCAGAGTTTTAATTTAATCAGAAAATTAACCGGTTTCTGATTTTATGACTATAAAGCGTTACAAGCCAAGCAAACAAAAAAAGGCCCTAATATAATGACAAAAAAGGTTACACAATCAACTAAATGTTATTGAATAATAACAATAACCAGCAAATAAATACATTATAGGATTTTAATTTTTTGTAATAATACCCTTTATAATTTGCATTCAAATCTCATAACGTATAAAATTTAAAGGTACTATACCGCAGAATCTCGGTATAAAGCTTTATCATAGTTTCGTGAAATTTAAACATTTTTCTATTCATAAAACTGATTCACACTAGTTGTGAGAGAAATAAAGTTTTAAAAAATGCGGTATTTTTATATTTTTTGATATGCACAAATAACTTTTCGCGGTCGTCTTCCCAGTGAAAATTCAACGCCAGGGCGAACCACACCTATATTAGGTCAGTGAGTCGGGACCAGTAGTCACGTGACCTTTGATCAGCTGTTACACTTGTGATCATGTATTCAAGGAGTTACCCGAGTCACGAAACTGCCTGAGGGCTCATAAAGCTTCGTGCATACATTACACATCATAATATGATCGCACTATAGATTTTACAAACTTTATTATTATTATAATACGGTATATCGCACATTCTCAAGGTTGATGTTTTCTGAAAGCTTATACTTTGGGCCATACTAGAAAAATATAGAACACCTGGTTTAATTCGTTTCAGTGGATTTTTTGGCTGAAATTCTGCGGTATAGTACCGTTAACAATAAATTATCGCTCAAGTCACAATATCATGAAGAAAGGTTTCTCCAAAGAGAGTTATTCTAAAAAAAACAACCTCTGGTTTCCTTATGGGGTGTTAAATAATCGTTATTACAATTAATCTTCTCATTGTAACAAATTTGTGAAGTCATTGAATAAAAAGTTATTATCTACTTATAACAAGTTTACTATATCTTTTTCTTTTCATGTACCTTCTAGGCTTTTGTACTTTCGCTTAACATTGAGAAAGAAATACATTTTTTACATTAAAATATATAGATTCCAACTTTTACAATAGAGAAAAACTAATTTGAAATTCTTACTACAAATAATTAATAATTTAGTTTCCCTCGCGCCTGTTCAATTTGTTGAACATGAACTGTGGACAAGGTGTTCGGTGATTATTGCACCAGCAAAATTCCCCTTCATCATATGGATTCAGACTGAATGACTGACAGTCAGGTCAATGTGTATTCTACCTTACATAGATCTATGGATTTCCAATATACCCATGCTGTGAAATAACCTTCTCAAGCACCATTCATTCAGACACACTTTAATTTTTCATGAATTTCAGATTTTGGCAGATTCTTAGTTTCAAAATCCTTTTATTCAAAACCGTTTATTTCAAAACTGCTTTGTACATTCTATCTACCCAGGCAGACAATATTTCCCCTCTCCCCTACTCCTCTTTGAGGTGAAACTTTGTATAATTTCGCACAACAGGGGCAATGTCTAGCTGACAAGATGTTTGTTATGCAGATAGATACTTAGAGACACTTTAATTCTACACAAAAGGTTTATGATTTTAAAAGCGAGGGACATGCTAATAACATTCAACTACTTCTCACAAGAACTTAACGTGGTAAAATTTGTCTCATCTCTGCCACAACATTAAGAAAGTATATTAACCTTGGCATTCAAGGAGAATAGCCTATGATGTCACCAGAGTTATAGCTTTGCAGCCAATTTGGCAATCCCAATATAAATTTTTTCATATTCAAAATAAGGTTCAGCTCGAAAGACCAAAATCGTTGTTCCGTTCTTCAATTATGCATACCTCCTGTGGGCGTATCCCAAACAACCGTCAGTCTAGTGAATAGAATACAAAGCCAAGAAAGATATATTTAAAAGAAAGGAAGAAAACAAAGTTAAACTTAAAGAACATGACATAACACTTTACTAAACCAATTCATGGTCAGTCGTCAACTACATATAATTACAAGTAGCCATACTAGACTCAAAAATCCTCTCATAAGATCCTTAAACTGACAGGAATCAATTACACATTTCTTTGAAATTATTATTTGAATGTGCAAGTGTTAAATAGGTTGAATATTATAATTGGACAGGTATCCCCTGCTACTAAAAATATTTAAATGTATTTTGTACAATCTGAATGTCACAGAGGAACACATGAGTCCACAAAATAGTTTACTGATTTGATTCAGTTAGCTGAAAAACTTTCTGATACAAGGTTATTACCTATCTGTGGTTTAAAAATGTCCAGATTGCAAACAGCTCTCTTTTTAGTTCATCTGTATCAAGCAGCCGTAAGTATATATGGATATGTATGTATATATAGAAAAAAATATATATCAAAAATAGAACGATTTCAAGTTCATTCAAATGTTGGCAATTCCAGTTTGTTGTAAAATCATGCTGAATATTACATTTTGTTTGAGTTCACCCAGATAATAACACATAGAAAACAATGTGCCATCATATGCCTATAGTATCTCACAACTGTACATTTGACATATTTTAAATGTAGGTACTTTGATTGCACATTCAGTATTACCACAATAACAAGGAAACAAAACATTTGGGTAAACAGCACGGTGGAGAAACATCGGGCATATATTAAACCATGGATAGCAACTCAAATTATGCATTTGATTATTAATGTAAAAACATAACAATTTGGAAGTTTTAGCATGTGAATAATGTGGTATCGTACGATTCTAACTTGTTTAAAGCTCTGCTCGTCATCATTTAGCTATCAAATCTTATTGAACTGTGAGAAGATTTGTAACAGTTGTAGGACATAGGCTCTATGGTGGTTACCAACAAATCAGCACAGGAGAAATACTGACTATGAAGCTTATTGTTCTGATGGGTTGATTCAATGCAGATATCCAGAAAAAGTAAATAGTGTTAAGTTAACAGCTTGGTTGGCGGTATGGCATATACAAGTATCTAGAAACTAAGTTCAAACTATTTTCCATCAGTTAATTGAGGTTAAGCTGTATTTGACTGTGACTTACAAATCATTGGGTTAAAATTTCAGGCAGTTTTAAGTAAAAAGCCTAACTTTCTTGTTATAAAGTTTAAATAGCCTGATAATATCATAGGAATTTTAAGCAAAAACTTGCAACAAAAATTAAACACAGATACTTAATCCTCCAGCATAAATGGCTGGAAATGGAAATTCTCCTAAGACACTTACACACAAACCAACTTCTATCACAGCATGATGACTACATGTATAATATCTGATATTACAAAACTGATGGGCATTGAATGCTAATTATTATTCTTTCTTCTTAAATGAGAGTCTTCCATGACACACATCCATCTAGAGTATTAATCTGACGGTGGTCTAATTTGAACTATGCAACCATTTTGGAATATTAAGTTATCAATTCAACAGTGGTCTAACATAGTACTGGCCAGATGGTTCAGGGCAAGGCAAACTTACATTCTAATTGTGTTTCTCTGTATCTAGTGTCAATTTATGTCAATCATCTAACCTCACATTTTAAATAGGTAAACCAAAATTGTATATTTTTCATAAGATTTGCATTTACTTAATAAAAACACTCTGGAACCTGGTTATGTTAATAAAATATATGATGTTGTCGACCTTTACAAACTTTATTTAAAAAGAAACACCAGCAAAACTTTATCAGGACAAACAGTTTTCACACGCTGAAGGCAACTAGGAAAAAAAAAAACTCCAACTACAGGGCAAAGGTCACATGATAACCTGGAAGAATGTGTCAGGAGGACAAGAAGGGTAAACTGCGCTGTAATTGCAACAAAAGTATTCTTCAACATGAACAATGGGTGATATATAAAACAGAAGATTTTATCTTTGCATAAGGACAAACTATATATACAAGGTGATAAAACATGAGGAAACTATGGTTATTTGCACATTATTAATACATGTATGTCATTGAAAAAAAAAAGTAGTTCAAGGATAGCTAATAACAAAAATATATAAGAATATTTTCCTTAACCTAAAGATTACAGACTTAGTAAAGTCTAACTTTTTCAAAGGTTTGATATTATTGTTAAAATAGCTTTTAATAGAATGCATAACTGAAAAGAGCTAAAGTCGATATCACGTAAGGCCAGGCATGTTTGGCATCATGTCAAAGTACCCTATTTTATTTGGAAGAGGTGACATTTGTCTCATTCTACCATGGGAACAAATTCGTTTTTTGAAATTGTTGAAACTGTGCATTATAAGCCATATTTCTTCCTCCTAGGGGTTGCATAATTTGTTGAGGAGCATTGTTCATTCGCACATCTCCTGGGTTGACTTGGCGAGGCATCATTGAGCCTTGCATGGGCATGGCAGACATTCCTTGTGACTGAAATTGCATCTGTTGGGTCTGCATCATACTATTCATCATAGGTGGTTGACCTCCCATAGAGAAAGCCTGGTTATTATTAAAGGGACCAGATCCCATTGGGACCAAAGGGTTCATATTACTCAAACCATTGTTCATATTATTCAAACTGTTCAATTGGGAAGCCCCTGCTGTCATTAAAGGGTTCATACCATTAGTCATATGTGATATTCCACCAGCAGCATTCATGCTATTTGAGGAATTCATATTATTCACACCACTAGGACTTGATATGGATCCCAAGGGATTGCCAATATGTTGTAAAGCTCCAGCCATATTGTTCAAAGGTCTCATATTTGCCATACCATTATAATTAGACATGCCTGGATGAGGGCCGGCATTTCGCATCATCGTTTGCTGCTGCTTCTGCTGCATAGCTTGCATTGCTTGGTTAGCGTTAGAATAAGGGGATGGCATTCTCTGGTTTTGCATCCCTTCATCCCTTCCCATATAATTGATTTTTGAAGTGGGAATTTTAGCCTCCAGATTAGTCAAAGGTGAGGAAAATCGATCCATAAATTCCATTTCTTGGCGTTTTGACACTGGTAAATTTGAGGTATTTGGTACCAAGGAATTTGACATCATGGGTTGTCCCAAAGTATTGGCCATAGGACTAGCCATTGCTCCTTGGTTCAGCGCAGAAGGCATTCCACTTAAAGGATTAGTCATGACAGCAGGCCCCAATGGGTTTGCATGGGTAGCAGGAGGGTTGGCTGGTAAATATTGAATAGTATTTGGGGCTTTAGGCTGGATTTGTATATTAGCATTACCAACTGCACTCTGAGGATGAAAGTTTGAGGAGTTGTTCATTTTGGGAGGGTTGGCTGAAGGTAATGGTCCAGTCATTTGAGAGTCTGCTACGTTTGGGAAATGGGCTGTGCTTCTTGGGGGCATTCCAGGAACTGCTCCTGTTTGAGAATCCACTCCCCCCATTGGAGTTATCGATAGGTTTGGCTGTGCTGCTGTCTGGTTGTTCAATTGTTGCACTTGCATAGATGGATTATAATTACTTGGAGCATTTACACTCTGTATATTTAACTGTTGAATGGACATGGTAGCATTCACAAAGGTATTATTGACACTTGGCTGTGCTGAGGTTTGAGAGACACTGTTGGTAGGTGTTGAAGAGGGTGTATTTACTCCAGGTACAGAATTACTCATTTGACCCTGTATTTGAATGCTGTGAAAAGGACCACCCTGCATCATATTTTGCTGCATTTGATTTGATAAATGTTCCACACCCTTAGCTAAATTTGCCAAACTTGCTGAGGTGATATTAGACATGGCAGGTTTAGATGACGTGTTAGCATTGACAATTGGTGGAGGATCATAATGAGAAAGTCTCATACTAGCTCCTGATAATGGTGAATGATTAGCTCTAGAAATGGATGGACTACTTAAAGCTCCCGGATTTGCCACATGAGTACTTACAGCAATGGGAGACTTATTAGAGCCAGGCCCATGTATTGGTGAATTAATAGACTGATTGTGAGAAAAATGATTGTTCTGAGAATCAGGATTTGAGTTTTGTTCATGATATGCAGCATTTAATTGCTTTGTAATTGTTAATTCTTGCCCTTCAAATTGATTGAGATAATTCATTTGTTGGGGAGAAGGAGTAGGTTGAAGGTTTTTATACAACTCTTCCATGTCATCACGTTTTCGTTTTTGTGTCTGAGCATAGCTTGGAGGTGGCTTATTGCCAGCTGAAGCCAGCACACTGTTCAGACCCTGGACTGGTGTACCCACAACAATTTCCGCCTGAAATTGCTCAGGGTTACCTGCTCGATGTAAATGGCCTAACACTTTTCTACTAGCTGGCATCCCATTATGAAATTGTCCTGAAGGCATATGGCCCATGTTACTACCAACTTGTCCTGGCATCATACCAGGTTCAAAAGAACCCATCTGCCCTTGCATGCCCACTGGGGACTCTAAACTTTCCAAAGAGGGTCCATGAGTGTGGGGCATACCAAACATTACCATAGGGTCTGAAGCATCTTGAGCAGTCATCTGAGGAGAAGCTAAGGGTCCATTATTTTTAGGTGAGGTAGGATTGTTCATTCCGATTGACCCATGACATTTATGAGCAATAGAACTTAAGTAGGATGGGGGCGGGCCTTGAGAAGGATGCTGCATGATATGCTGTGCTATATGTTGATGTCTCATTCTCCTTCCTTTATCCATCATAAACTCCTGCTGGAGTCGTATCCATTCTCTTTGAGCCGGACTCATGTCATGTATATTTAGAGGCTGTTGTCCAGGACCTGGCCCAAACAGCAACATGTTTTGTGACATCATGTATTGTTGGTGTGATGACATCATATTGTTCTGTGGGCTAATGGACCCCGGTGGCATCATAACACCAGGATGGGCTCCAATGTGTTGTTGGGATGGCATCATGTTTTGTGGGAAGACTCCACCTGGCATCATACCAGGACCAAACATTTGTTGATTCTGCTGTCTTTGCTCTGGAAATAACATTTGCTGAATTTTCCGCAGATTTGCCAACTGCTCCTCTCGCCTATGTAACTGTTCAGGAGTTAAATTTTCATTTGGCACTTTACTTTGTAACAAGTTAGCAGAAGCAACATTATGTGATCCGTCCATAATCAAATCAAAGGATGGATGGCCTGGCATCATGGGGAAATTCCCAATCATAGGTCCATCAGGGCCCTGAATATTAGGGGAATACCGATGGTTCATTGACAGGAAGTTTGTGCCCTGTTCTTGGAGGTTAGCATTTTGTTGTTGTACCCACTGGGCCACTTGGGCGGAAGTAGAGTTGGGGTTTGCCCCAGGCGTTAGAGGTCTTTGTTCATTTTTCATCATGGTCATATGATGGGGTCTCATGTTTGCCATACTGTACAGTGGCATTGATGACTTAAACTGAGAAACCTTCAAGGGATGTTTCTGAAAAGATAAAACAATAACACATTGTAAGGCTAAATCTTATCTAGGACAAATTATAACTCAGAATAAAGAAGGTGGCAATGATCACACTTTTGGTCAAATCAGGTGTACCACATGACCCTTACTTTTTATTATATATATGAATGACTTTGTATTGATTATTGCCGATTGTAGATGACATTACCATCCACTACAGTTCCAATTCAGTAATTCAAATTGAAAACAAACTTAACGATTGTCTCAAAATTTCTTCAAAGCGGAATGAAGACAATAAGATGTTAATTAATCTTGTTAAAACTAAAGCAATGTTATTTTGCTTAATAGGATATGCAAACTGCAGAAATCTGCTGCTTGCCTCATATTGAATACTGCTAAATAATGTCCAACCAATGAACACTTTAAAACTTTAGGATGGTTCACAGTTTATGAATTATTTGATATACAACAATCTGTAACAGCATACTAATCTTTAAATAACCTTTACCCCCTTATATGAAGGAATGATTTAATCAGAATGTACCTTCTAATCTATATCTTAGGCCAACTTCATCCACCAAGTTATTTATCCCCTTTCCTAAAACTGATCTGTTACTCTGGCTTGTTATGGAACAAACTGCCATTAAATGTAAAATCGGCGTACTCAGATAAAACGTTTAAAAGGCTATACTTAGAGGAAACTGAACGTGCTAAAAATTAGACTACACTTGAAGCTTAGATTACATTATATATTGTTTACATTTGTCACTGTCATTGTTAGTATTATTTTGTACTATTTTTATACTTGCATTGTTTTGTTTCTTTTTACAAAGGGGCCATAATAAATACAGACTCACACATTTACAATATTGAAAGCAAAATCAGAAAAGATTAAAAATTGAATTGCTAAAAATAAATCTGATCTGTTCCCTGCTTGCAAGTGACTTTTCAGAATGACTTGAATGCTGTGAAGAATACCTAGAAAAAGATGAACATCTTCCGTTGATAACAATGACAGAAAGTGAAGATAAGACCGACTATGTGTAAACATATAAAGAACCAATAAATATATATTTGAAATTTTTTGTTTGATTGGGGTTTTACTCTGTACTCAAGGTTATTTCACTTATATGACGGCATGTCAGCCCCATCAGTGAGAGAAAACAATGTAAAGAGATTACTGTGATGATTTCTGCTACATGTATGAATGAGCGTTAACAAACTGAGATGGAAGAGCAGACTCTTCAATATGGTGGAAGAAGAACATAAATAATAAAGACTGAAGTAGTTGTCTCCTGAAAAAGGCACCTTATGATGTGAGTTTTATTTAATCCCTATAGATGTCAAGCTAGACACATCTCTGCTAATGTTAAAAGCATGACAGATACAAACAGTGGAGTTTGCGATACAGATCAAACTAATTACTTTGAACTAGCAAGTGGTAATTTTTTACACCCTGGTCACACAGGAAATCTATCTTCCCAGCAAGCATAATTATGTCAATTACATCTCAAACAATACAGACATTATCTCAGCTGTAGTGGCAATCTCATAAAGCCAGTTTGGGATTTGAAAAAGTTTGGCGGCAAATGCTGATAGCAAAG
The DNA here is from genome assembly GCA_032466195.1 of Katharina tunicata. Taxonomy (NCBI): domain Eukaryota; kingdom Metazoa; phylum Mollusca; class Polyplacophora; order Chitonida; family Mopaliidae; genus Katharina; species Katharina tunicata. The sequence continues at coordinate 10,387 of JAVFBZ010030463.1, forward strand.
TTATATCATATGATTTTACAATGAAAGCACTGGATTGGCCTATCATTAAGCAAGGCAAATTAAAAAAAAAAGCTTAGCTTTTATGGTGGAAATTAAGATTGTAACGGCAGCCATACTGAATTTAGTGAAACTTCAGCTTTGAATGAAATCAGTGATTTGGTTTTTCAGTTATCTTGTTCACAATTGTTGTGTAGTAGTTTTATTAGGGCAAAGTGTCGATAAACAGACAGACGGTATTTCTACGTCACACTAGAATGGATTTTGTTTGTTTGTTTGATTGGTGTTTAACGTCATACTCAAAGAGTATTTCACCTATATGACTTTCCTTGCCGGTGTATGGTGGAAAACAAGAAAGAAACCTTGTAAAAAACACCCCGCGGAGCCAAGGCACGGCCCTACACTAGAATGGAATTCAGTGTTTTATCAGTCAGTAAGAGGGCTGGCCCTGCTAGCCATAGTCCTGGGATCAAATCGGGTGGAGGCATGCAACATCTTCTTTCTTTACATTTATAAAATATTGTATATACCTATTTGTCTCTAGTTATAAGTACTGCTGCTGATGGATTGTTGAATAAACTGAAACATTGATTAAACCTGAATTCATTTTCTTTTTTGAGAGGCATATACACTCTTCAAAAAAAGAAACGCAAAACCCAAATATCAATGTAAATTTGATGGTATTCAAGGACGTGTAGA
>JAVFBZ010030474.1:0-11082 GCA_032466195.1 Katharina tunicata
ATCGCTTCAAGTACATATTTGGAGCAAGTTTCGCGAACCTTGACGACATAATAATGACAGGAAACTCACAGTGATGAATAAATCAATGAAAGTAAAACTTGTCAAACTAGTAAAATAGATCTGGAATTGCATTGTTATCGATATGTGCTTATGACTTTATAGCTTGTCAGTAGCGACATACATGACCTGAATGTGCTCAATAAATAGTTGGCAGTATCTATCTGCGACGGGTTTTGGGAAAACTTTAGATTTCTCTATTTTGCCTGAAGCCAGTCGGTTTGCACGTTTTGGACGTCAACTGTTTATGTTCAGTGTCAGTACAGTGTTATGCTCGAACGATCCAACCCCGTGCAAAAAATGTGACATCATCATACAACGAAATGGAAATTTGACTGTGGAAAGCTGTCAGTGTGTATAATGGAAATTAGATTCCTCGAAAATACATAAGCTGACAGAAATTCACTCAAGAAAGAGTATCAATTGTATGCTTCATAGATATTCACGTATACTGTATATAGCTGGGCCAATTTTTTCAGACCAATGTCACAGGCTGGATATTTTTCTTAACGCTGAGCAGTCTTATGCTTTTTTGCGATTATCTAAGGCGACTTTACGCTGTCAACAATGCCAGATGAAATAAAGCCAACTAGCTATCGTTTTGGGGTAAGTCAAAAAAACCAAAATTGTTTTTATATTTTTCGTTGGGAGGTGGGGGATTTTTTATACTTGTAATATATAAATATATATAAGTCAAGCTCATAATATGTCTCTCACTTCTATTCTACGCTGCATATTATTGCGTTTGTTTATCTTTTATTCAACACGGATCGAGATAATTATACTAACCCTTCACACGAGGCGCTCCATGGCTTGTCTTAGTACCATGAAACATTCAAACATGTAATTTCCATTGTACTGAAACTGATAGCAAAAAACCACGTCCTTTTCGTTAAATGTAGTCTATAATATAACAACTATTGACTTTACTGCTCTTGAAATCAATCATTATACTCTGAAGTCATTTCGACAGTCAAGGTTCAGGGGAGAAACATGTTATATTCTTACTGGCTTCTTACAGATAGATGCAGATATGGCGTGTCATATTGAATTGCACCTATCAGCTATATATGTAACAAACGTCTGTATATCAGAATTATCCCAAACATAACCACGTATAACAGTTCAAGAAATCAATGTTAGGTATACATGGAATCTAGTTAAATTCGAAAATTGCATTTGAAGAGCCTTGTTTTTTTTTATTTCATAATATGCTGTAGCTTAATTAAGTTTCGCCACATTTAAATGGAAGACGCTTTTGTCCAATGGCTCTCAAAGACGCGTTTGTTCTTAGAGACACACACCAAACACAAACATACTTTGAGCACGCAATGCCTTTGATATGGTTTGCCTTTCTGAATGTTAAGTTAAAAGTGATACGTTGACTATACTCAAAACTGGCCTACTATTACTGAATGCATATGCTTCATTCAGATACGTCGCTTGGAAAAATAGTCCTACTATATATGAATGTACTGTAGGTACATTGTGCATGTAAATACGTTCATTCCATTCAGATCGGCCGCCAATAAATCCAGTACCTAATAACTAATTTGGTACAGAACAGTTATCAGATCAAGCGGACTGTAGAACAAAGTTCTGCCAGATTGGATAGCGTCTATTTAACGCAATGTACAGTAAACAAAAAAATGAAGTCGCATTTCTACTTTAAGACTTTCCTCTTCATAATCGCGTTTGATTCATCTGCAAAGCAACTATATACACCCAATATATATATATATATCTAACCTATTTACGAACACAAACTCGGTTCCCGTCGTGGACCTAACATTGTGATTTATATTGGTGTTCCATAAATCAATAGTTTTGACATAATCAATTGCACAATCCGTAATATACAATGTGATTAAATTTACTGCTTATGACACAGGCGTGGTATTTAATCATAAGGTATAGAGATCCACCTTCTGTATGACATAAGATCGAATATGTCTTGTGTCGGGATGGCACTCAATATCAAGGAGAGCTCCAGAAAACAATAAATCATTGGGCATAAGTTGTGACATCGCAAGAACGGTCGTTTAATTTATGAGTCAGCTTCTTGAGCAGGTCGCTATACTTCTATCTTTCACAAAATATTTACGCCGCACTTCAACAGTATTATAATGATCCCTAAATGAGTGAAAATATTGTTTTATCATGGTCTAAAAGTAGACAAAGCCCACTCTCAGAAAAGGGTAAGCAGTGTGGTGTTTACATTCCACCCAGCTTTCCACGGCCATGAGCCCCGTTAAACCAATCGCCCACCCAACTTTAATGTAACGTTAGAACTAGACGGTAAACATGTACAGTGTATCTATCTGTATCAGCTTATACATTTATGATAACGTTTTGTTACTAACACCGACCTTTAGCTAACGCTGTTTACTGGATGATAAAGTACACACGATGGAGGTAAACCCCAAGGGGATAGTTGCCGCTGGGGATATGTGAAAGGACAAAGTGATACCGTGGCATGTTAGATATACTAAGAGGATGTTAACTACCATAAATTCATTGAGATTTTCTACAGGCTTCGTGTATATATATAATGCTAATGTTACCTGAATTTTAGTACTAAAATTGTGATTTGTCATCAAATTATGGTAAATGTCGCAATATACAGACAATATGATGTGCGACTATTTCTTCTAAAAAAGTTTTAAAATGACTGATACGAGCCCATTAAGACAAGGAAAACGCGTTTGAAGGCACTGCGGTTAAAAATGAATTGATCAATATGCTGTCACAAATTTGATTGTATTCGACACGGGTCCATGATGAAGAAGTTAAAGAACGTATAGACAGGTAGGTTATTGTTCAGTTAATCCGCCCAGCAACGGTTGATTTGTCAGAAAATGTTGCTTTCACACAGCGCATTAGTTTTATCCCTTTGTAATGTGCAACTCATCCACTAGATTGAAAGCTTCTGAAAGTGATTTTCTCAACCACTAAATGTATTCAAAGGATTTCTGCGTGTCTAAAGATCAGATGTAATCGACTGAGAGGAGAGCTGTCTGACGAGACATCCGCCTGGAGTAAAAGGTGGTATTGTCCCGGTTATAAGAACAGAAAATTTACACGGAAATTGCGGTTTAACTGCACATTAATCCGTTCAAGAAGTGATATTTTATCTGGCTAGAAGGGCAGGATATATTTATTGACGCAGAAATCGCGTGTGGACCTTGGTCTAAAGATTATAGTCTGTAACAAATAAAACGTATTGTACTGGGTGTGCTGTTCTTGAACAAACGACAACATCGCTTCGAGTACATATTTGGAACAAGTTCTGCGAACCATGACATCATGTAACTTCCATTCGAACATTGCAGAAGAATATCAGTGACAGGAGTACAACATCTAAACTTGCATATCGTGTTGTGTGGTATTCTCCCATTGTTACCCATTTTACTACCCCTATTTTAGATTGATGCTCAAAAGTCTCCAACCATCGGAATCACAAAGACATTCACATGACAATTACTTGCTTTTCTGCCCCTGAAATAAGTCGCTATACTCTAAAGTCAATTCAATAGTCAAAGTACACAGGAGAAACGTGCTATATTCCTAATGGCAGATGACATATATTTATGAAGATATGGCGTGTCCTATTGATTTGCACCTTTCGCCTTTATATTACGCAAAGTCAAACATAGTCAAATATATCAAAGTCAGCTAGAAATGAAATCCATTTAAAGGTACTATACCACAGAATTGCGGCCAAGAATCGACTGAAACGAAATAATACATATATATGCATATATAGAAAAAAAACAGTTAAATTCGTTTTAGTCGATTTTTGGTACCTTTTTATCAGAAAGTTTATATTTGAAAAGGCGTTTATAAAATTGTTCAACAGGCTGTAGTTTAATAAAGTTATACCACATTTAGGGCAGATTTTTGTGCAGAACAATCTATACAAGTCTCTGATATGGTTCCTCTTTCTGAATGTTTAATTAATAAAGGGTGTATCTCATTCCTTGTGTGTGGTTCGATTAACGGTAAATATCTCATTTGTTCGCTTCTTTGTTTTTCACATGTTTCCTTCCTAACATATTCAGTGGATTCAGCTCACTGTGATTATGCAACTTTCAATTTGAAGCTTTGTGATTCGATTCAACGAGTTTAGCTGTTTTTGTTTTAACATACCTAACATGTTTTTGGGTTTGACTTATTTAAGGTTTTCAGGGTGTCGTGCCTTAATTGATCGCATTTGAGTAAACGACTCCGGCACGCCTTGCTATTTTGGAACAGATGCTCTATTTTTGAGTCGATTGTGGCTAATGCCTCTGTTTGAGTCAATTTCACGTTATCATATGCAGAGAATAAGCTCAAGATCGATCTAGAATTGCAAAGAAAGCACGCAGAATCGTCTGTCGGAATCGGTGCCAACATAAATAACTCTGACTTATTATCTCTTCATGTGGACAGATTTCTCTACTTCACTAATCTTTATTGTGAAATTATAGAACAGCATTCATTTCTAGGATGCTGTTTTATACGTGTGATATGGTTCCGACTAATGCGATGGTCAAACCCAGTATTATTATAAAATTGTCACATTATTTGTCACCATTGTTATATTCCTTGAAAGAAAAGAAAGCTTGCGATTAATCGATACCAATATCCATGAGAATGTGGTTATCAATGGACTAGTGCAGTATAGTTTACCTAAATAAGTTCACCATGACTTAACAACATCTATCAGAAAGTGTTACATCGACAGGTAATGAAGTCTGACATGTTTAACTCAACGAAAGCAGCGATACGTGCAAGACGGTCCCAGTCTGTAGTGCGAGTCCTCTGTTTTTTGCAACCAATTGCTGAACACTGGGCCATGATCAAGCCAAGGGCAGGTTCAAATTTTCCCTCTGTAAGTCTTCAAGGTATATGTATTCCAGGTTCAATTTCATTCGTCACAATACGTTAAAAAGTGCATAAAAGTTACAAGATGCATATGACAACAATGAAGTTGATTTGTGGATTATGACCGGAAATAGACATGGTTGTACTCTGATTTGCTAAAAAAAATAGCTAGGGTCGATGTTAATAATCCAAATGGCATTAAGCCACACAGCTCTGCTTCGTTAAGTAGAATGATGCCACTATGAATGTGGATTTTTTCAGCTGTACCACATCAGATGAAACCCGACTTTCTACACGTTATCAACATTTTATACCTCATAATGTTTGTTATTGATGACTGCATTTATCATCCCATCGTTATCAGTATAGTTGAACAGAATACTTATTGTATTGGTTCATATATCGTTCGATGTATGTATGGTTAATTAATTGCAAGGGATGTTACGTTATTACGTTTTAAATTGTTTTTTGTTTTTAAATTACACTAAAAGAGGTGCTCCGTATCATATCTACCTTCCCTTTAAGTGAATAATGGAAACAATTTTGCTATTGTTAATGAGATGGTCGGCCATACATACTTAACCAAGAAGAAGTGATAATATTTTGTCACAGGGGGTTTCTTATTGAATGTGTGATTCCATTTTTGACCGCACATCATGCAACAAAACTATTGAGCAGTAGCTGCTTATAGCAAGGTTATGACACCTTTATCATAACATATTTTCATAAGGCTGAGGTCTTAAAAGCCTACTACATGTTATTAGATCTGATCAACCTACATTATCAAGCCATCACATGCAGAGATAAGATGCTAGTCGATGGTTAGATATGCCGTTTGGATAATATCGCCTATGCTTTTATACGTTCGCCCTACAATCAATTACATTCATTGTTTTTGTTCAACCTGAAGCGGCATAGGTTGCAAAGATAAAGGATTGGACATTTTATTGATTGTATTTAAAGGGACTTTGCTACATATTAACACCAGTCTTCTCAATCATTGGATAATATTTGTATCAAAACAAGTTTAAGAGTTAAAGTATTAGGTGTCGGCGATGACATTGGGCATTTTGTTTTAAAGCCTAATTATATTTGTTGCAGGTTAACAGCTTCTCGACACAACACTAACGATTTAATCTGTACATTTGTACGGACAAAGAATGCTGTCATTATAATTTAAGCCGATATTTACAAAGTACTCGACCTGCTGGCGGACTAGGGGTAAGTTGCATAATTTACTTTGAGTATTATGTTTTGTTATATTCTACTTCTCCACTTTGACCATATTGTTATACATTTGCACATGCAATACAGACGTGCTTTATTTGTTAGCAAAACTGGACGGGGATATAATGGAAAAAATGAAAACGTTGACTTAATTAATTGGCACCAGAAGGTTATTACCAGTACAGAAATGACCAACATGACTGAATGTCAAAGATTTGGTAGCTTTCTTGATTCAGCGTCGACACACTGGTAAATGGTTCATTTTCATGCCATCTGTAGAGCATACAACATGTACCTAGTTTACATAAAGGCATTTGGTTTCAAGCGCACAATGTACTTGGAGATTTGTAGAACATGTCCATGATTTGATAAACTAATTTTTAGGTAAGCAATATGTATTAAAGGAAGGCATGTTTCCCGTAAGCCAGGGGTTGCCGAATAGCAAACCTTATTATGTTTCCCGGTTAAGGTTATCCCTGATTAGACTTTGGTCAAATGATTTACATGTTTGTGGGAGAGTCATTCTTGGATGGTCATTACCTTATCTACGCACGTGTAATAAGCGAGACTTACATTTTATCCCGACACCTATCAGACATGGCGCCTACTCTCGCCAGCTTTGATTCCATCGTGTGTATGCTATCACCAAGTTAACAACGTTATATAAAGATCAGAGTGTGTAGGAGAAGTTATCGAGAATGCATTAGCTGCTACGGTTTGATATAATGAACATGTTTACAGTTAACTTCAAATATTACATTACTTAAAAGTAAGATGGTTGGTTTATCGGACCACATGACAGACTGGTCGTTGGAATGTAAACATCAACATGTGTTTTCTGGAACCGTACTGATCTACCCTTACATCCTCATGAAAGAACATTGGTAAGCTCGTTCATGGAACATTATAAATGTAGATAAGCTCTGTGTAAATATTAATGTACACAACAACAGATCCACTGTACGTCTTGGCGTCACATGCAGTTTATTTTACTCCATCTGATACACTATACACAGAAAATGCAATGGGTGACAGTTTGTAAGGGGGAAACCAAACCATATAACTCAATACAAAACAGATACACTGGCAAATCTGAAAAACACACTGAAAGGTTAGTTTTGTAGATAGTTCTTAACCTACAAGATGTTAATTCCTTTTGCCGATTAGTTGTAATTGTTGCTGACACGTAACATGTTACAAATTTATTTCCATAAAACTGCAGACCCGATTCAGGTCATTGTCGTCACTGGCATAACAATTACAGACCGTATTAGCGATAATGTGCAAAGTTTTACAAAGTGTCAAACCTACTTAAGAAAAGTAATCTGCCCTTGCACATTAATAAATTATTTAACTGGTCTAAAATTATTATTCTCTATTATAATTGGATTTATACAAGGAAGTCATTTTGTTTTGATTGACACTAATCATTGACTACGCTTTTATCATATTGCAGTATTCATTTAAAAGGAAAATACCTCTCCGTAGAATCATATTGCCTTTCTTTTCTCAAAGAGCCGCTTGCTTGTGATATCTAGAGCAGATTTGGCTTTATTTTACGATAAACACACAAGAAAGAAAAAGGAAAAAGAAATATTACAAATGTGAAAATGGTGTATATGCTCACTTTAAGTGTACACATCTATTTACATCTGGTTTTCTCATGGATGTTATTAAACATGGAGATGGTCACATGTCCTGTGTACATAACGACAGTACTGACTCTCCAGGTCACAACTCACATACCTCCATCAGGCGGCGTTCTGATCAGTATTTGGCTTGATCTCTTCGAGCTGATTTCATCGTAGGTGCGTTTTTATCATACGTGCTGTTTCGATCACTGCGTTGAACAATAAACCTCAATTCATCACTGAACCACATTATCCGCCAATGTCTCATAGTCCATATCTGCAAGTTGTTGAACTATCGGACAAGATGATGTCGGTGCAAACGTCTGAATACAGGACCCACTCGTGGTTGCCGAAACAGCCTCTCGCAGGCTAGGTGACCCTTCGTAGATGTACCTTACAACTATGCGTTACTCAATAGCTCTATGGCGTCCTTATGTGATGTTGCGGGCGGCAGGATTCAATTTCGGCATTTGCCCCGTTCCGAGTCGACAAAAGCATTGCTAAATTGTTGGCACTGCACATGCTTGTCTCGTGTGTATTCTTGAATTTACTATGCGTCACATTTCCATATGATTTTACATGATTTTCTGTATGAGGGCTACACAAGCTACTAACGCTTGTCTTTCATGGCACTACAACAGCACAAGGAGCACTTTCGACTAAAACATTTACATTTGTATTGAACGTAACACGAACTAACCAGATCAAAATTCCTATGACTGCCGTTTCTTTATTTTTCAAGTATTACTGGGAAATCTCTTTTAAAAATATCACCAAGTAAAAAATAACGTCACGTCTGTTTAGATCTATCTTAATTGAAAGCACGGTTTTATAAGGCTCGAATCCAATATAGTAAGTGAAATTGTGGACATAAAGAACTGAATATCTATCAAGGTATTATTATAAGAGTTATCGAAAAGCAGTTTTTTTATGTTTTTCTCTTATTGGATTTTAGTAATTTCGCTGGCTCTATTTGATTTATTGAGTTGGGTTATTTTGTGGTAAAATAAAGTAACCAGAAGTTGAATTTGATCATATCATAGATGTATTGCATTATTATTTTTAATAATTAGATACCCATATCTTTTTGTATGACGGCTAGAATAATTTGTATACGACCAGATGTTTGTAAGTCATATTCGAGTAAATTTAATAATATGAAGTAAAATCAAGAAGGGATATACTATCTTCCCTGTCCGTAAAACACACTGGTGATTTAATTGTATTAGATTTCTATTATTGATATCGTCAAAAGCATTGGTATCTGGTTTGCTCTCATAAATCATTGGGCTGAGGTCATCTAAAAGTCATTATAAGGACGGACAATACACCAATGAACAATACAGTTTAGGGAGTATTTTGTGTGGAGTGTGTTATGAAAGGGAAGTAATCTTGCCAACTCAATATGGCAACATATCATATTTCAAAATGGCCATTCGATACATGGAAGGTGAAGTTTTGACGTAAGAGATGATTCAACTTATAAGTCTTAACTGTTTAACTGTAAGCAAGTAAGTTATGTAACTGTTTAATGTAATCATGTAATATGATCAACAATCGTTGTTAAAAATAGAAATAAAGTTTCGGTATCGCACAGATTTATCATAACGAAAATAGTGCTTACTATTTTAACAGTTTCATGGTGAGTGGATGCTCGTCCTTCTTGAATTACCCAAAATATAGTTAATTCCATCAGTAGGTCTCTATGACAGATTGCTATCTATGAATTATGGCAAATCACGAGGATTTTAAATACTAGCTCTCGAAGCCTTCATGTAGTCAAGCGGCACAGCACTTTATGTAATGGTGTAGTACAGTAAGACTTTCGTTCAGTTTTGAGACAAGAAACATGGTAAAATATTTTTTTTTGTTATGTATACCTGAAAGTTTGAAATATTATATGTACCAAGAGGCAGTCGTCAATGATGGCGCCCCGACGCAATGTGCTCTTGGCATATAGACTGTAAATAAAGTCAGTGCGGCTTGGATAACATCAACTAAAGCAGCACGACCTTTCGGCAATCTCCCTGCGAAAACAACGATAATAAAATAAATGCTTACAACATGCTATGACATTCACAATAGCCCATACACTATATCGATGATAGCCTGTATGTAGATATACCTGTACCGATATCACAGTGCTAAGCCCATAAACAAGATGTATAGTTGTCTGAAACATATAACCTTCTTTTATATAATTGATTGCGTTTGCAGCAAGGCCCTAAAATAGCGACGATCAAAGACACTATTAACTTAGTTAATTATTATTATTTGACCAACTTTCATGTTATAATTCTATCCTGATCTTTGATGCAAATGTTAGACTGTGATTGACAAATACAGTATATTGGATATCGTGTCTGGTAATGTTGGCCGGTGAATACATAACTTCTTTTAGGAACCAAAAGGTATTTTTCTTTCAGACTGGTTTTATGTCACGACAAAATAAACAACGGTGCAGTGATCAGGAAAAGGTTATATCAAAGATTACACCCCAGTCGATCTTCTCTCGACGAAGGATAAACAAAAAAATACGTGGTCACTACTTCAATGATATCTTTTTTTGTTTGGCGTCAACTGATGGATTGCTTGTAAGCCTTCGTGGCCTTCACTGGCTTATGTAAGAAGATAATCTGATGGAGAGAGTAAACAGATAACTACAGAAGGTTCACCAAAGTAATACACATGAGCAATTTATCAAATCTAGAAGAAGCAACTGAAAGCATTCTGTAAATACTATCACACATGGGCCTTATCAAAGTTCATCTCCATACGCCATCCATACCATTTAACGTACATGCTTCTTTTAAGCCATTGCGGTATCGAGAGATGTTTTCAAAACAATGCGTCGGATACGAATTTAATCTATAGACGACATCAAATAAAAGGGTGCTGCTAACTATGCCACCAAATTTCACCTTGTAAATTTCTGTTGAAACAATTAAAATTCATTCATTAAATAATATCAAAGCTAACAAAATACCCAAACTGTGAAATACCTCTTGCAGGATGTTGCTTTATTTCTTCAAAAGTTATTTCTTCCAAAGTGGTTTACATAGCTTGCCGGGTTGAATCTTGCCTGGACCAACTTGAATCGACCAACTTGAATCAGACTACCTTCACTATTTCACTTGTTTATTATAATTTGTAATCCTGACCATTATAAAACAATAGATAATCCTATTTGGCCGGAAAACAGGATGAATTTCAACGAAATAATTCTGTCTTTAGAGGATCAAAAGTTCCTCACTACTAGGCAAGGCGATTATCTACTAGCAGGACGGGAATCCAAAAATAG
>JAVFBZ010030485.1:0-11081 GCA_032466195.1 Katharina tunicata
TGCAAATTGGCTCCGTATGGCCGGGAAGCTTGTCCGGACTGATATCTGATTGCTTTTCTCTTGTTTTTCTTCACGTCAAATCGTTCGTTCTACACGTCAATTGCATTGACTAACGTGAAACTTTTTCTTGACGACGTTTTATAAATTGACACTTAAGACTTATTCGTGAACTTAACAAAAAATAAATGTTTGGTGGCGAAATAAAACGATTTGATTGGCTGGTTATGAACTTTGTAAATTGTAAATACTCACGTTATACGTTGTGGACTTACAATGCACTTGGCTCAGCTAACGATTCCTCCACCTATTTGGCTGGCAAACCGTAACATTATCAAGAAATAATAAGTCCGGCTTAAAACCTGAAAGTCGATGCTGATGAAGATGGTCTACGAATGTATTTAAGTACAGATGAACATACATTTAGCAATAACAAACTGCATACATCGAAGGTAACAAAACATACAAGGTATGAATTGATCTAAATAGAGGAATAGTTAGTTACAAAGGCGAGAATATTGGTCATCAGAGCGTGACACTCACGGATCTAGCGTGATCCCCTCCCGCACTGGTACAAGCCCTCACCGCCAGGCTCCCTGTGCCTATAGCGCAACTCAATTTTACATCTATTACACAACCTTGTCTGCTGAATCAGCCACTTTGCAAAATGTCTCCCATCTATTTAATGGGGTAAACAGTTTGTTAATGCATACGTATGAGCAATTTCGTGCAGTGAACTTAAGAGGGTGATAAGACCTACATGTATAGTTATTTTAGCTTTGCCTAGCCATGTTCGGATTTTATCTCACTGTCGTCCTGTCGGTAAGTTTTTGGATCTAGGCCTGTATTCATGTAGCTACTTTTGTATGTCTTAAAGTAAAGAAATAATTCAAAAAAGGGTGCCTTGTCAAATTTTAACCTTTTATTTTCTAATGGAAAAATTTAAATGTGAAAGAACCTAATTTTAGCTTTAATAGTTTCACTTATAATCTCTTTTCAATTTTCATCACAAAAAGTTAAGAAAAGTAGTATATATGTATTTAAAATGAGGCCGGTTGTCCATGTATGAATTTCAAACTGTATACATATATATGACGTCACGTCAATCTATATACCGCGGTTACATGGCGAAAAATTGGTACGCTCCTATACGTAGCGGCTATTGATACATACATTTTATACTGGACTGTAGTAGATGTTTTGTATCAACAGCCGCTGAGAAGGAGCGTAAGCCGGGTCTGATCCGAATCTTTCACAAAAGGTCGGTCGTACGACAAAAAAACTTCGTTCTGCAAAATTACGCCACGTTAAAGTATAGGCAGAAAATATTGTACAATATTTGAATGTCGTACGACATTTTGTGAAGGTGGTCCCAGATTTGTGTTTACACGGGTAGAAAGAGCTGGACTAAATCTGATCCGGATAAAAAAAATGCCGCCCTATTTGACCCACCAAATTTGATGGGTAAAAAGTACCCCGCATCAGTTTAGTTCACCTACAGGTGGCGTTCTTGGAATGCCTTGACGCTTTCTTTCATTTCGCCGTTCGCCCAATCTAGCTGACAGTGTGTCAACATTCCCGTGACGCTTGTTGGCATGGACCTCGAAAGTTTCGTGTAACCACAAACCGCCATTAAGAGGCGAACTAAAATAAAGCCGGCTCTGATCCGCATCAGAGCCCGCTCAATCTAGTTCACTTTTTCGATGCCTCTATAACCGCGACTATAAGCACGTGTTCGAGAGTTATTTATAATGAACAGAATAGGTAGTAATATAAACCTTTTCAGGCCGGGTTGTGTTTAAGCACACGCGCAGCAATCCCAGTCCAGCGGTGTTTTCATCGAATCCCTGTTAATTCGCAGTTTATTACTAGTTCAATGAATATTATGATAGCGATTCATGGAAATTTCCCAATAAACATGTTTATTCTAGTTTCCATGCAATAGACGTGAATAGTACCAGTTAATGTAACTATTATTCCAGTGTTATTACTGCTGATGGATTATCCTATTCCCTGTACCGGTAGCCGGTATATGTTCGAATCCCCTAGTCGACAGTGGGTATACAAGGGAAGTTTTCCGGTGGCTGCGAAAAACGCGGGGTCAGGGTGGGTTTAACAGGGTTCTTCCCGGTTTCCCACCATACACCGTCAACGCAAAAACGTCACGTAAGTGAAATGCCCTTGAGTACGAATTAAACGCTAATCAAATAATAAACTGTTTTTCTGTGGCAGATGGTGTGTTTAGGAGGGAGCGCTGCCTTAAGTATTCCAGTACCATGCCAGGTGAGTTGTTCAGACAGCAGGTCAAAAACATTCTGCTATTAAATGCTCGGTCCGCCATGTAGAGTGCCTCGAAATGAAACTCGCGTTTGTATATGTCCACTAACCAGTTGAATAGTGAAAAAAGAAACAAGCAAAAAAGTTAAAAGATTCACAGATCCATCCATCTGTATTTAGAGTTGAACCTATAAAAATAAATATATAAATCAATTACAACTTTCCCGAAGTGTTTAGGCCACTTTAAATCTTTAATCCTTAAAATGTTCAAAAATGGATCAAAAGCTTGTATTTGGAAAATCTTTCACACCTAAATTCACATACCATCATGCTCACACGCACCCGCATCCATGTGCCATCAAATAAGTAGGTTTTTCTTGTGTTAAAAGTTTGTAAACCGGAATCGGTTCGAATCCCCTTATGGGCCTAAGGTATATAGAGGAAGTGTTCGGTGGCTGGTCGCAGGGTGGTTTTTATGAGGTTTCTCCCCGGTTTTCCACCATAAATCGGCAGCGCAAAGTCGCCATATAAGTGAAATACTCTTGAGTAAGACGTTAAACGCCCGTCAAAAAAATAAACAATAAATTTGCATACATTGTATTTTTGCACCATATGTCTTTTCACAATCTTCGCTATCATTGTCGAGCAAGAATGATTTCATTCACTGAGTTGGCATGCCGTATAATAGATGGAAAATGCTAATTGGAATCACATTCCAACCAACAAGTGAACCAATAAACATGTTTTTTACTTGCAGGGATTTGTATGCTCAGAAGGCACGGTGTGTGTTGTTCACCCCCCAGTAAACTGTACGGGGAATTGTCCCGTTTTGGTCCCTTCGTGTGATCCTGTATGTAAGTGTTCAGTCGATATCTTATTCCTTTTTCACTGGAATCATATTCACTCTCACTCTGATCTCGCGAGATCTCCTATAAATGACGACGGCGATAGATCTCTGAGGTCTCGTGGGGACATGTTTTCCGCCTGGTTTTGGGGTTCAGCGATTGACCTGTCAAGCGCTATTACCTTGACTGCGAAATATGTCAAAAATGTGTCTGGTATACGAGATAATGGTTTTTGAATGGCGAAAGAAGCCTCTAGTATAAAATTCGGGCGTGCATGGTAAAGTATAGTTTTTATCTTCATTTCGACAGTCGCACTTAAACAATTCTGTGAGTATATGCTTCACCCAAAGCTATTCGCATTCTTTTTCAACTGGACCTTGTGGCATGGCATTGCAAGGTCCCGTTACGGGGCTAGTGATCAGATTGATTCACACTCCGATACGCCAATACTTATCATCAGGAGCCGGCTGTTCAAAACTGTATAAACTTCATACCATTGTTGTATGACGTCACGTCACAATACAGTTTCTCTGTAACCCTGTCCGTTTAGGCCTGGTTTAACTTTTGAACAGCTGTGCCGCTTGAAAACTGTACATCTTAATTGTAGGTGATTTCTGAAGCATTCAAAACAATAATCGTTATCAATATAAAATCATTAAAATGTGGAGTAAGGACTCGTGCAGTTGCTCGTGATCAGAAGCTACTTTGTTGCAAAAATTTCTTGTCCATCGATAAATTGGATGGTATTCATTGGGGGGTAAAAATGTTCTAGTGGAAAGTAGTTTGATAATTATGTAGAAAGTTTGGGTCTGGATCCGTAGTCATATAGCTACTTAATTATTTCTCAATAGGAAGAAATACTTTCCAACCCTTTATTTGCTAACGAAAATAACTTAATTTCCATGGTAACGTTTTTCACCTGTCTCAGAAAAATGCGAGATGAATAGGTGAAGAAAAGTAGTAGGCCTACTTATGCAATTTCGTTGGTCGTGAAAAATGTCATCATGCAATAGGCTTACTCGCCAACCAAAGTGTTTAATTTGACGTAATAAAATTCGCTCCTAAAACTTCAATGCCACCAATTCATCCCGGAAGTACTTAAATGTATCTGATTCCCATAAGCTTTGATCATTTCAGCCTCTAAAGTTGGTGAGTGCCCTGAGGTCATCGATGTATTCAATTGCCAGTCTTTGTTAGAATTCGCAGTGTGTCTGACTGATCAGGACTGTGCCGACGATCTTAAGTGTTGTGGAGGATGTTGTCGCACCCCGGACACCTCCCATCTTCCGTCTGCGCAAAGCGAGAAACCCGGAAGTTGTCTGCAGTTCCAAGGGCTGGAAGTGGAAGGCCTCCTTCGTAGTTTTGTTTGTTCTGAAACAAGGGGCGTGAAGAAATGCCATTCGGATGCTGATTGCCCTGGAATAGATAAATGTTGCCCCGGTGTGTGTGGGCTGGCGTGCAAGAAGGTATTAAGTACTGTATATATAGAGAAGCGATTGAGGGGCAGAACAACTGAGGTTGCACCTACAACACACAACCCTGACGATGATTTAAAGAAAATACCAAAACCTAGAAGACCACTTCAAAGTTTACCTCAGATTGAACCACGACCCCGCGTCGCTGAAAATCGTAAGGTGCCTCGTCCATTACCAGTACGTGCTTAAAGTCGCATGTCCGACATTTTGTCCGGTATTTTGTGTTACAACAGAATAACACGAATAACAGAATACATGTTTCGAATGAAGTAACAATAAGACACTTTTCGTTCAAACCACCAAGATTTGGTGGGTTAAGTCACATACGCACCCTAACATTCTGTATTTTGGGTTTTCACACAATCACATGAATTATATATATTTTCATCAAGAAGTTAAAGTTTGAGGTATTCCGTTAATTCTATCCCCAGATTTGAAGGTAAAGATAGTTTAAAAACCTGGTAAAAGTAAAAAAAAAAAAATGAAAATTCTGCCAGAAATTTTAATTGGAAATGTGTCAATCTGCTGTCACATTTCAGACACACTATGATGTACCGACGTCACTCCGAGTCAACAGTGTAAGCCACACCCCTTACAAGGTTCAAAACGTAGGCTCGTTACAAACAAGGTCATTCACCACGGCTGGATCAAAGTCGTTGTGTGCAAATATGGCCAGCCGTCTTTCTGTTAAATTCGAATAACTGCTAGATTTCTCCTGGTCCGTACAAGCTTGGTACCCAATGAATAATTTTTATTTTAACGTGACTGTTTTAATTTTTGAACAAACATCAAATCTTGTTAAAATCAAGGCAAACGGAATTAGTTGAAAAATCTAAATTTTGGGTGCGTATGTGACTCTATGTGAAAATTAAATATACAAAAAAAATAAAAAAATTAGGATGGGTAAATTTGCTGTCACATCTGGGCCACGCTTCGAGGTACCGACGTTGATGATTATATATTAGCCCCGCCCCATACAAGATTCAAAATGTTGATGGCTATTATTCCCACCCATATTCATTATATTATTCAAACTGTTAATTTGTTACATATAAGTTGATTCACACCAGCGGAATCAGCGGGTTTATCCTGGCTCATGCAAGCCTTGTATCCATTGGATATTTTTAATTTTTAATTCAACGCAACTGTTTTAATGTATGAACAAACTTGGTAAAGATTTTTTAAAATGAAGGTAATCATAATTTGTCGAAAAACCCTGACTTGGGGTGCCTATGTGATTTTTAGTGTATTACTGGCGTACGGCTGACACGCCCATACAGCTGACACGCCCATCAAGCTGACACGCCCATATAAAAGCTAACACACCAATGATACTATATTATATTATACTTGTTTATTTATTTATTTATTTATATATTTTTTCATGTTTACGCTATAAAATTGATCATTAGAATATAATAATATATAATTATTATTAAACAAAGATATCTTGCTTATGGCGGGAGAAGAAAACCCGAACGGCTTTTAACTCAAAAGTGTTTGAATGCTAACATGAAGAAATATAATTATATTTTACGTATATGGATTAGATTTGTTATTTTTTTGTGATGTAAATATTGGGTGAATAAATTGATAAATCTATGGATAGTTATAGTTATTTGTTTTTAAATGAAAAAAGGAATGGATGTTCAATCGGTACATATAAGGTTTGTAGAAGAAAAGTCAAGTTGAAGCAAACTGTTCTAAGCCATTTGAGAAAATACTATATTCTTTAATTTCTTATTCTTTATGTCCATTAATTAATATTATAAAAATGTTGTATTTATTTTGTGAGAAGGTTTCTAAAGAATCATGGACAATGGTCTCGTCGTGTGAGGATGGACGTCTGTTTGCCTTGTGAAGAAGCATTGTAAAGAAATAGGAAGTCTGGTTGAAAAACGAATTTATAGGAAGAGACTGCTCATGATTAACCATACCTATTCCTAGAGAATGTCGGCAGCAAGTGACAATAGCAATAAAGCTTCTTTTAAACTTTCAATGCACCATAACATTACAACATTTAGCCGAAAGTGTAAGTTCAACATCTAGAAAATTCCGACATATTTAACTCAGCGGAATCCGAAATACGTGTCAACCTCTCCAAAAATCTATAGTGCGAGGGCTCTGTTTTCGCAGCCAAACGCTGCGGAATTGTGAAGCCGAAGATAGGTTAAAGTTCTGTCTCTGTGGGTGTTCGACGAGTATATATAGCCAGAGACCCGAGTTCGAATCCCGGCGGAGGCAAGCAAAATTTTCTTTCTCTACATTTATACAAAAATATATATATCACAGGGCCAAATTTATTCACAATACGCCAAAAAGGGTATAAAAGTAAATAATACATTGAGGTGTGGTTTGGGGTTACGTGACGTCAGACCGGTATAGTGGAAGCTATCCTTTTCTTTCGAAAAGTTGTATTCTAATTGGCTAAAAAATAGCTGGGGTCGATGTTGATAATCAAAATGGCAAACCTTACAGCGTTGTTTCGTTTAGTGAATTATGCAACTGTGAATGACGAATAATCAGCTTTACCAAACTTTGGAAGGTTACGGTAAGTAGTTATTTTAATCAGATGAAAACAGGCTTTCTAACCATAATACACGTTATCAGAAATTATATATTCTTTTAAATAAGTTTTAGTGTGAAATTTACTGATACAATTAGCATACGGTATGGGCTGGTAAAATTTGAAAGAATCAATTTCCTTTAACATCAAAGAGAAAACGAAATATCAGACCCTCGACAAGTGATTGCTTTTAGCAATTTAAATAGTTTATACTTTAGAGTATGTCCTATTAGAAGCATCCACAAATACACAAAAAGATTTAAATATAAGATAGTCTTGTTGCACATTTGATTAGATAGTTGATCTTTGAAATATTCTCTCCCAAAAACGAAACGTAACATATGATAAAAATAAGCCATATGCTTGATAAATTCAAAATCAATTTCTTTCCATGAAACTCATTACCTAGGTAGTTGAAATTTGACTTGTCTTGTGATCCTTATCTTGTGTGCATTAGGAATTCGACTTTCAGAAAGGCGTTTGAATTCAGCAAGTTTTCTTGCGTGAGTTTAGTGAAGACATTGATGTCTGCATTTAGTTGGTGCATTTACGGAATAGGCGTAGTTTCTTCTCGTTTGATGCATTACCGATAATCATTGGGGAGGGAGATAAGTAAGAAAAGGGCGCATCCTTATCCTAACACCTGTAGGGAGGAAGATACAAAAATATAGGATACCGATCATCTGCCAGGGTACACAAACTCTCCGTATAAATAAATTAACTGTAGTAGACAGCTTTCTTGTCTGAAGTCCGATATCTATGCCTGATAAATAAAATGAATAATATCACCCAAGTGTATCAAGATAATTAAGGACTGCTTCCCCAAGCATAACCGAGAGCGGTGCAAAGGTTATATATAAAGTTATTGACAGAAAAATCACACACAGTCTTCTTTGTGTCTAAAATAAGCTCATGCGGCATTCCGTAAGTAATGCACTCGTCCAATCATATTTGAGTACTCTAGCTGATGGACAAGTCAAACACAAGTATTCAGCAATAATACGATTATTATAGAACAAGTCAGCATTAATAAATTCAAGATTCGCTTTGCAAAGCTTAATTAAGTTTAAACTAGGGCAAATAATCAGCATATAAAAAAGGGAGATCATCCAACCTTGTCTGACACCAATTCAAGCGCTTATTACAGTTGAGTAGGAAGTAGCCCACTTAACTCATTTGTTTAAAACGGTCCATTGATTCACTTTGGTAACGGATCTTGCATGTAATGACTAGGCATTTTGAATATAGCTGTGACCGTCATAGAGAGGCTGCGGAACCTTGACATGATTAATCAACCTAAGAAATTTAAAGTCTTTCATGTGACTTGATTATCTTGTTGCATTGGTCATTTCGGCATAATGTTTTGCGAAATAGTTATATTTTATTTCTTCATTTTCTTTTCTGTTACCTGTTCTATGTCGATTTTTATTGGCGCAAATATACCGCTAATGGGATAAAAAAAAAATGGCCTGTAATTACACTAAAGCCGATAATCGTAGGTAACGGACGGTACCGGAGACAGGCGAAGTTGAACTAGAATGCCACTTAACTGTTATCCAATGCATTTTATACCACATATAGATGAAATTGACTACACTGGATCATTTATGTGATTTACTCGATCAAACGCTATTCTACCCTCAACAAAACAAATATATAGAGAGTAACCATATTCACAATCAAAACTAACAATTTGTTAGAGAACACAAATCAAGGGAAGATCAATGTATCTCTTAGCCTTGAATGCAACCTAATAATCACAAGTATAGAACTTTTTTTTTACCCATTTTCTAACAACTCTCTCTAAAATTGTGTCCTCGGAATAATTTTAAACCATTGGCATGACCGTTATATTGGTAAGTATATTTGGTAGAGGTAAACAAGCATGTTATGTTATACCATTCTAAAATAGGCTCTTATACATTTCTCTATATTGAGAAAAAGACTCGACGGTGGAGAGAATGAGTTGATTCTTTATTTTAGAATTATAACATACATGGTAGGAATATAAATAAATATACATATCACTTGTCATTTACATATTTAACTAAACTGACTATAAATAGTGCGACATTTTTAAATTTGTGCATATTTGCATACAATAGACAAGCCTATGAGAAAACAGTTTTATCCATTAACATGTGCAATGGTAAATAACTGGTAAAACAACTAAAGGCGTTTTATGAACAAGAATTTAAAATCAAGATAACATAACATATTGTCGATTACCAACTTCTGGTATATTTTCGGCACTTAAAGAAGATATTTAAAATCTGTATGAACAGCATGTTACATAAGATATAGACATGTTTATAAATACAAATACGACACACACACTGTCAACCAGTCATTTGTATAAACATACAGAACTTTTAGCAGGATCAATCGCCGTCTAAATATGCAGTGGACAATACTCGAGGTGTATTTGTGTGTTTGTTTGATTGGCGTTTAACGTCATACTCAAGAGTATTTCACCTATATGACGACTTACTAATCTTAATAATTTGCGTTGCAGGTGTATGGTGAGAAACCGGGAAGAAATCTCGTAAAAACCACCCCGCAAACTCCGCTGCTACAAGAAAACTTCCCTTATATACATACTGTCCGCAGGGGGGATTGAACCTATTCCGGGTAAAGTTGAAAGGGGTTCCGTAGTCCAACGCTCAACCACGGAGCCACGGCGCGACCCCGACTCGAGGTGTATGCCCGCTAAATACATTATTCGGCATCATTATTAGTCTACGACGCGATCCATATAAAGTGATACAGTACTGTACTGAATAAAAATGTGTACTTTTAATTTTCTATTTTGAAGTATTTTAAGTACTAAAAATGCCCACCTCGCTCATTGGTAACATTAAAAAAGTAGTTCTAATTGTCAACAAGAGTAACACGATTGCGTCCAAATTAGAAAATCTCCCTCAATAACTTTGTTGGAAATTACTGTCGCGGAGCAGTTTTGGACACTCAGAGTTACTTCAAACATAATATTTTGGTAAAAACTACTTTAAGAATTTATGTGTCCTGATCGCCCTGTACGATGCGGACATTCAAATGATTTAGCATTGTACAATTCTGTAGCTATATGACCGCAAGTTCGCTGACACCACCCATCGCTGAACCTATACCAGTAGCGAGGCTAGATGAAAGTTAATTTTCCAAATTATTCCTTGGAAAAATGGCTTAAAATATCAGCAAATATCCGACAAATCAAGGATACACGATATTGAGGAGCTTATTAAATCTGTCATATGTTGTCCAGTTCCGAGCTGGATACATAATCTGCCGTATGTAGTTCAGGCTGTGATACACAATCTGTCGTATGTAGCTCAGAGCGTTATACACAATATGTCGTATGTATTTCAGAGTGTAATACCCACTCTATCGTGTGCAGTTCAGAGTGTCATACACAATCTGTCGCATGTAGTTCAGAGTGTTATACACAATCTGTCGTATGTAGTTCAGAGTGTTATACACAGTCTGTCGTATGTAGTTCAGAATATGATACACAATCTGTCTTTAGTAGTTCAGAGTGTCATACACAATCTGTCGCATGTATCTCAGAGCGTTATACACAATCTGTCGTATGTAGTTCAGAGTGTTTTACATACTCTATCGGGTGAGTTCAGAGTGTAATATACAATCTGTCGTATGTAGTTTAGAGTGTCATATACAATCTGTCGTGTGTAGTTGAGAGTGTTATACACAATCTGTCGTATGTAGCTCAGAGCGTTATACACAATCTGTCGTATGTAGTTCATAGTGTTATACACAATCTGTCGTAAGTAGTTCACAGTGTTATACACAATCTGTCGTATGTAGTTTAGAGTGTCATACACAATCAGTCGTAAGTTGTTCAGGGTGTTATACACAATCTGTCGTATGTAGTTTAGAGTGTCATACACAATCAGTCGTAAGTAG
>JAVFBZ010030495.1:0-11080 GCA_032466195.1 Katharina tunicata
TATCTTCAACATAAGAATGAAAACCAATCGATTCCTCAGAGCAGTTTGCATCTTCAACATAAGAATGAAAACCAATCCATTCCTGAAAGAAGTATGTATCTTCAACATGAGAATAAAAACCAATAAATTTCTCAAAGCAGTATGTATCTTCAACATACGAATAAAAACCAATCGATTCCTCAGAGCAGTTTGTATCTTCAACATGAGAATAAAAACCAATCAATTCCTCATAGCAGTATGTATCTTCAACATAAGAATAAAAACAATTGTTTCCTAATAGCAGTACGTATATTCAACATGAGAACAAAAACCAATTGATTCCTCAAAGCAGTATGTGTCTTCAATGTGAGAACAAAAACCAATTGATTCCGCAAAGCAGTACGTATATTCAACATGAGAACAAAAACCAATCAATTTCTCAAAGCAGTATGTATCTTCAACATGAGAACAAAAAACAATTGATTCCGCAAAGTAGTATGTATATTCAACATAAGAACAAAAAACAATCAATTCCTCAAAGCAGTATGTGTCTTCAATATGAGAACAAAAAACAATTGATTCCGCAAAGTAGTACGTATATTCAACATGAGAATAAAAACCAATCAATTTCTCAAAGCAGTATGTATCTTCAACAGGAGAATTAAAACCAGTTGATTCCTCAAAGCAGAATGTATCTTCCACATGAGAATAAAAAACAATCAATTCCTCAAAGCAGTATGTATCTTCAACATGAGAATAAAAACCAATCAATTCCTCAAAGCAGTGTGTATCTTCAACATGAGAATAAAAACCAATTGATTCCTCAAAGCAGTATGTGTCTTCAACATGAGAATAAAAAACAATCAATTCCTCAAAGCAGTATGTATCTTCAACATGAGAATAAAAACTAACCTCTGATCATGTGATCATGTAGAATCCATCTTTGAAAATAAGATACCAATGAAATGATTATTCACTGAAGCAAGATTACTTGTACTTGCACTCATGATGTTTGATTGACAGGTGTTCAACGCCGTGCTCAAGGGTGTTTCACTAATATGACGGGGATGTATTCCAACAGCGACTATAACATAACCATTTAATCAATGTGTAGTCACTTTTGTGTTTTTGCTGCTGGAAAGAGAATGTGCTAAGTATGAAAGCATGAATAAAATTTGGAAACATACTGCCCTTAGCCAGAGGGCGCACTCATGATGAGGACTGAGGAGATGAAAACAAACTTAGAACAGTTAACAGTGTGGCACCAAAGGAAAACAATGGTATCCCTCCCTGCATCTTTATGCAAAGGTGCCACACAAAACAATGGCACACGAACAAAGAAATTGAAGGACAATCAATGCAAAAACTTGATTTCCTATTGCCTCTAAGCTAAGACGACCCACTGGGGCAGTTGCCAAATCATATTTATAATCAAATTTATACTTAGCACGGGAGGAACATTATCTTTCCAACAGCGATAACACTTAGTGATTTCACATATTTTGGTTGTGTTCGAGTCACTGTCTACTGTTGGAATACACTGCTGTCTTATATCTGAAATACCCTTCAGCACGGCATTATAAACACTAATTAATCATTCAATCAATCTAAGCAAAGAGAGAATCACAGCACAGGTTGGAAGTCCCTGTCAATCAGTTGCTATGACAGTAACATGTACATGGACAATGTATGAATACCTTGTTGTCTCTACCTTGTTGTCACTGCAACACAAACATGCAGCTTGTAACTGTACTTTTTTAAAAAAGAAGACCTCAAGCTGTTTTGATACATTTTAATATCCCATGAATGAGCCACTGGCTTACATGTATCATCATACATGTACATCATTCAAGTGTAAATGTACACTTACATTTTCTTTCTCTTCACAGACTTGTTTTCCCATGGTGGGTCTACCACAATAACATCAAATTTCTGCCCCTCTGAAAATAATAATGTAACTTTTTAAACATTAAGATAATTTATAAATCTGTTGCTTGTTTTATTTATGTATTTGCTTGAATGATCACAACAAATCGACTTACAAAAAATGAACATTTGTATATAAGCTCTTTAAGCTGTGATCTTATCCTGGACTTTATAGCATGTTGGTCTATCACGAAGAAGATTATCTATCCATATTTTTCTTTATAAAATAAAATTAGTTTTACAATTTATTTTCGCACACACCGGTAGATAGTAGTACTAACATACCTAGAGCTGCTATAAAGGAGTTGAGCTGATCGGCGTGAGACATATAAAATGATGACCTGGCTGGAATGAGATACTGTTCCTGGTGAGATGTGATGACAACAGGGGATTCCCCTTTATGACTGTATAGTCTATGACAGAGATCTGGAAAACTGTAATTCTGACCATCCTCAATGCAACCTATTGAACAACATAACAACTTGTAGTGGACCATATTGGTGGCTTGATAACAGTCCAAAAGTATATGAGATAGCCCAATAACCCAAGCTTACTCAAGACAAGGGTGAAGTAACTCTTGAGTGATAACATGCCTATAAAAGCTGATATACTCGCTGATTTGTTGTGGTGTTCTGTTTTTTGTACTGATGCCACATTCATGCAAGAAACATGGGCCTGTGGGTCAAAAACCTAAACAATTTTCACCAATTATTGGTTCATAGTATTTGGTTGAATATTTGTTTATATAAAACAAACATACTGAAGTAAAAGAACTAAGGAGACATTTTGAAAAATTGGAAATAAGGTACAGTTAGTGACCCATCCTTCATTAAACCAACCCCTGGCGCCAATTGAATAAACAATTGTTTGAAATGGCCAAAATACAAGATTTGATCTCAAATATACCTGCAATTCTTTTATTGGATGGAAATTTATAAGAAAATATATATTTAATAATTATTCATAAAGACACGGATATAATACCGTTCATAATTTAAACATCACCATTACTTCGTAATTTAAGCGCATTCAACATTTGGCCTTATTTAGTGAAAATTTGTATAAGGAATCAATTCTAGAACCACTACCTACAGTCTTTAAATAAGATGCCGATTTGAACACAAATTTGGACACACTACCTTTAGGAAACACAGCTTACATGTACCTCTCAATGGATCTAGCTTCAGACCCTGAACAGCTGACACTCTTTGAGCCATATCGTCCCTGTCATTCTTACATGTATGTCTGGCTAATATGTTGTTATTCAAAGGCAAACATGACTTGGGTTTGAAGTGACCAAGGCATAGTCCTAGCTTTAATAGGGATTTGCAGGCATCTTCTAGATGATCAGCCAACTGTGATGTAAATAAAAAATGACATTTGTAAAGATAGTATTACGTTTTTGATTTGAGGGATGTCAGGCCTGAGTTTCCTGTGCCCTGGTGCTTTCTGGGCAAAGAAGCATCAGGAAGCTGATTTGTGTGCCAGCCCAATGGGTAAATGGAACTACTCTAAACGACACATGCAACACAGAAGACACCAGAGCACATTTACAGGTTGAAAAACAGGACAACACCTGGGCTTCCTGAATCCTTAGCTCAGAGAGCACAAATTTAATTACTTTATATCCTATTTAACGTAGAGTGTCTGCAGCACTTACCTCTTTGATATGCTTTGGTAGTTCATTGCAGAGTTTCTTTCTCTTCCTTTGTCTCTTCTAAAATGTAATAAAAAAAAAATATATATATATAAAACCGCACAGATCTGGAGACCTAAAAATAGAGCAGCTGATTTAAGTGTTATATTTTTGCATGAATGGTAACGAGCACAAGTTACGGAAACAACTGATAATAGCCTCTCTGCATGAAGTTTAACTGATACATGTATAATGGTGCATTGTTTGCTAAACGCACATACAATGTAATGTACAGAAGGATATATTATTTTTGTGATAGCAGATACTTGAAACAGTGAGGATGGCTGAATATGGGTGAGTAGATATTCGAAGGACTGAGGATGAGATCAGGTAAATTTACAGAGCAATATTGTCTTCATTTTACGTCACATAATAATTTTGACATCTGCATCAGAAGTACATGTATGTGTACGAGTTTATTTTACATACCCTTTCTGTGTTACTGAGTCGAGATTCATCAGCATATGGACTGTCCTTTTCAACTTTCTTCTCAAATCCATTCAATCTTTCCAGGGCGCTTGTGACACTACTAGCATATTTGTCAAATTGACTGTCCATTTTAAATGGGTGGTTAATAGAGAATAACTCTTGCTTGATAGAAACTACATAATAATTATCTCCCTTTGGTGCATTTGACACAGATGTTCTTTGTAGACTACTACATGTATGTCTATTAAGATAAGCAGTATGGCTGTTAAACTTTTCTGAATCTTTCTCCCTCTTTTGCAAAACCATAGCATCCTGTTCTTTGGTAAGTCGACAGAAATTAATTTTCTCATACTTTTCACAGTGTTTGGTACATTGTCCAGCCTCTTTAGTATTTTCCTTTGGAGGTGATAATCTATTAGCACAGCAACATTTGTTCCAGAACTGTTGATGGTCGAGTATCCACCCATTGTCATTCTCACAAACAACTGACATTTTTAAACCTTGTTGTTTAAATTCTTACTTTCACACTTTAAATAATCATACCTATAACAAACATAGAATTACAATGATTAATAATTATAGTGAATGCACCTCAATGAACAGGTAAATGAATGATCAGGTAAATGAATGATCAGGTAAATAAATGATCAGGTAAATGAATGAACAAACCAAATAATTCTAAATGAATGCATGAAAGATTGAGAATAGTTGATTGGTGTTAAAAAAGTGCCAATAAAATATCTGATACTAAGTACTGACTGAATGTAAAGCTCAAAACATATTAGCTTTCCTTACCCAAAGAATGACTGGATAAACAAATAATAATAAAAAGTAATCCATAAATACTACAGCTTTATGACTTCAGCCACTGTTGTCAAAAATTACACTTAAATTAATAAAACAAAAGACAGAGAAATAAGATGCAAAACAAATCAGTATTTCATTAATAGTATCAAAACAAGTTTCAATTCCTGTGCCCTCAGTGGTGTTTTCTGGGCTAAGAGGCACCTGTAAACCTATTTGTTTGTGTACCAATGGCCTTATGGGTGACTGAAACCACTGTTAACGCCACTGGCAACACAGAGGACACCACAACACATTTACATCATACAAAACACGACACTACCTCATCTTCCTATTAACTTTCCTTACTCAAAGAATGACTGGATTAACAAATAATAATAAAAAGTAAATACATAAATACTACAGCTTTAGGACTTCAGCCATTGTTATAAAAAATAAAGCTTAAATTTCAGTATTTCATTAGTATCAAACCACGTTTCAATTTTAGTCCTAAATCATTCTACTATAATTGTTTGATAATAACTTATAACTCAGGGAATCCGGAGCTCAATATACCTTAGGGCTCCAGGTCTCCTGTCATTGAATTTTGCCCTTTGAAACAGCAAGTTTGAATATCATTATTGATCATATGGCTCCTCCCACAGTACCGCCCTGTTATCAACATTCTAACCCTTTCCTGGTTATGTGTGGTGTGTAGCTTGGACACATGGAGATGTAAGCTTACTGCTGGATGAACACCATTACTCACATAGATCTACAACAACACATACCACACAAATGTTTATGGTGGTTATTTCACTTACATGACAAACGCTCTATGTGTTCAAAGAACTCAGATACACTGACTCAATATGGTGTATTATTAGATTGATTGATAGATTGATTGGTGTAACTGTTTAACGCCATGCTCAAGGCCAGGGTATTTTACTTATATGACGACTTAGTATTCCAACAGAAGACATCAATTCTAACACAACCAAAAAATGTGAAGTCACTAAAATGTTATTGCTGAGCCTGCTGGAAAGATAACGTTCCTGCAGTGCTAAGTATGACAGCATGAATATAATCTGGAAAAATACTGCCCTTAGCCAGAGAACTGCGAATTATCAGAAAGAGACTTACAATACAAATATTGAAAGTAAGCATCAATTAGTCATGAAATATTATTCTATTACTGTAAACCTTTAAATGGGAATCCTATATTCAGTGAAAGTCTACCATGCATTTTTATTGAAACCTTGAATTGTTAAGAAAATGCTGTAAGATTCCAAAAGTCCCAAACGGCTATATATGGGGTCCGATTAATCACCCAAATGAAACACAAATGTATCCAACATGAAAAGGTAGGCAGTGGCAAAGAGCATCAATTTAGGCTCTGCTAGTCACAAAAGTCTCAAAGGGCTAAATCAGAGTAAATGTCCTTCTGAGGGGTGTCTAGGAGGAAAATGTCACATGAGATATATGTACGGACAGCCAGAAATGATGCCTAATGGGAGGTAACTCTTAGCTTACTGCGTCCAACATACACCAACGTTGTGATCACCAAATTTTGGGATTTATAACCCGAGTATACAGTACACATATGAAAACAATAAAATAAATATAGTTTATAACTGGTCAGATACTCTTCAAGCAAAACCTGACATAGAAAATGTATAAATTTGCGAAGTTTACACTCACTGTCAGTGTGAGTGAGTGTTGTCTCCTTAATTTCTCTTGTGACTTGCGTTGTTGTTGTTAATCACCTATTGATACCCTCTAATAAAATAGTTATATTGATATGATTGTTTGTTTGATTAAATTTCATTTCCTCTCAACTACTGTGATGTAAAATTTTATATGTGTAAAAAATAATGTGTTTTGAATATTTTTTTTATTCCTTTGAATGTTTTGCTCTCTTTATGTGTTTGCATGGAGGGTATAAGCTATTTCCTGATGATGGCGATGTTGGATTCGTAACGTTTTGTTGTTGTAAGATGAATATGTGGAAGATTTTCGACGTGTCCCAGGTAGCATTTTATCTAACCATGGGATAAAATGGTCGTCTAGCACTCACAGAAGAATCAATTTTAATTTTTGAAGTAATTTGGGTAATTTTTTGCTTAAATGTCATGGTGTTTATTTGTTGCGTAAACAGGTAATATGTACATTTTCAGGATTCGGTCAGTTTTGCTCTCTAACAGCTTAATGGAACGGACAATTCCTAGACAGCATTTGATAAACATCAAATGTGCTATAGTTATTGAAGAATCAGTAAAATGAATTACCCTTTGAACCAAGCTGGGTAGATGAAATGAGTTGGACTCCAACTTGGAGTCCTTTCCTTGGATTCAATTTTCAGAATGAAATTTGCTAACTTTAAACACCAATCAAACAAACAAACAAGTTAAGAGGTACCAGAAAATAGTTATATGTTATGACGTTCTATCATTTGCCATGTCCTTTTTGAGTGTGCATGGGGCCTCGTAGTGGAAAAGCTAAGTTCCCCTTCAATGTATCTGGAGTAGGTTTGATTCCTCCTGTGGACCGTAGGTATATGGGGAAGTTTTCGGGTGGCTGCAGAGTTCGTGGGGTGGTTTTTACGAGGTTTCTTACACCATACCTCGACAAAGTCGTCATATAAACGAAATACCCTTGAGTACAACGTTTAACACCAATCAATTAAAAATAAATAAATCTTGTGTGCACACAGTTGGAGGTGGTTTCCTTAACACATTGGGATAGCACACCTTCATATGAGTGAAATGACCTATAACAGGGCATTAAACCTAATCAACAAATCAAACATTCAATTTATATATTTACTTTATTGATGTTGAACGTTGTGGTCAAGGGTATTTCACTTATATGACAACATTGAGTTGCTTGCGTATGGTGGAAAACCACCCTCTGATATCTGCAGCCACCAGAAAAACATTTTTGTTAAAGATTTTAGCCACCTGATATACAATATAGGCTTGAGGTAATTGTTTTCAAATGGACTTTATTGATGATGATATGCATTTTTCTATCTGTTCCAGGCTGGATAAAAAATGCTGTGATATTCAGTTTTCTGGTGTTAAGACCTGTTATGCCTGTGATAATGAATCCTCAAGAAAACAACAATAATCAGGCAGGGAATAATGTACCTGGTCGACCACCCCCGAACCCTCTTCTGAACGTTAGAGATCGATTATTTCATGCTCTTTTCTATAGGATTGCCTTAGCTTATGCTAGGGCATTTCCAAAGTCAGTCAGAAGAATATTGGAATTTGCAATATTAATTAAGGTATAATTTTCTTTAAATTGTGATATAACCAAAGAATAACTTTCACTTTTTCAACTGTAACTCTGTTGTTCTAATTGTTTAGTTTGCTGAAGTCTATGTTTAATTTTTTTTAATATTGGATTATTAATAATCACTGTCAACGCTTGTTTATATTTACTAAGACTAGTTAGAGAGTTCAGATACATTTTAATCCATTATTATATATATTTTTCAAGAGCATTTTGTCACAGACCTGTTAGAATATTGATTTAATTATAAAAGAAGCCAATTGGATAGTAATAGTTCAGCTTTTAGCAGCTAGACAATGCACTTGGATTATTTCTGTTTTTCTTTATATAAATGGTAAATCTTTGTTTTGTTTTCTTTGTTTCAGGCATTGCTGGTCCTCTGTATATTGGCATATATCCACTATGTATTTGCAAGGTCGCCTATAAACTGTTTGCAGCACATTCAAAAAGAATGGCCTCGTCAGGGTATACTTAGAGTAGAAATTGTATCAAATGCATCAGATAATTATACCATTGAAAACTCTTACCAAAAAGAATATACAGAACTTGAAATTGGTTTTCTAGGAAGTGAATTTACTGCATTTCTGCAAGGAGATGAGCCAGATTCTGAACAAAATGCAATTGATTCTGATGTTTCTAGTTCTGAAATCATAGAGAACATGGAGCATTCTGAAGGTGTGGCCAGTAATATTTCATTGGATGACAGTGATTCAGATAAACCTGCGGACATTAATAGTTCACTGCCATTGCCAGATACTGAAATCCCCGAGAAGACCATGCAGCCTCTCAGAGAAACACTCTCCGAGCTGGAAATGCTTGCCAAAGCAGGTAGATAAGCTTCATATTCTTCTGGTGTAGACCACTGTTCCTCCTGTACCCCTGTTTACTCAGAGCTATCCATCAGGAAGATTTGTAGTAGTGTCCTGTTTTTCGTCATGTAAATGTACTGGGGTGTCTTCTGTGTAACCAGTGTCATCAAGGGTGGTTTCCTTCATCAATTGGGCTGCCACGCCATCATATGAGTGAAATAACCTTTTGTATGGACTAAACCCTCAATCGAACAAACAAAAAAATCATGACATAGGTTCTTTCTTCACCAATTCTAAACAAAATACCTACCTGTGTTAGAAATAAGCTTACGTCAATGAATTTGCACAAGAATGTGTTGGCTTAGACGAATTCCAGTACAACAGAAATCACCCAAGATATTTTAACCATCTTTGGATGGATCAAACAGTTAATTTAAAGGTTGTCCGACTAAGGGCAGCATGTGTATGTTTCCAGATAACATTGATGCTGTCACTAACCCTTGTTGAACATTACCTTTCCAACAGAGCTAAAACTTTAAGTGTCTTCACATGTCGGAATGCACCGCTGTCATTTGGTGCCCTGGTTAAAGGTTGTCAGGAAGCTGATTTGTTCTGGGGTCCTGTCATTTTTTGGCATTTCCTGTCCTCTGGTGCTCCTCTGCCGACTTGTTGTTGTGTCCTGTTTTGTTTATGTTATGTAAATGATTTGCCCTGGCAGGATGTTGCCAGCGTCGTGTACGATGGTTTGCTTCACAGATTGGGCTGGCACGTCATCATATAAGTGAATCAACCTTGAGTACACCGTAAAACCCCAATCAAACAAACAATTCACCATTTATATTTTATTTTGTTTCTTTCAGTATGGCCTGAGGAGAAATATATTGTGGAGTTTTCTCTAGAATATGGTTTTCTTCGTCTTTCACCTAAGACCAGGGAGAGACTTAATATCACTGTTATGCTGGTCACATTGGGTAAGACTAATTTCATAACTCTGTCATGACTTTGCTGCGGCAAAGATTTTGGGGCCTTTTTTGATTTTTAATTCTTGATGGTTTTTAATATATAATAATAGACAGTGCGATCAGTTGGTTTAGTGTTGGGCTGGGAAGTCCACACCTGTGTACCTGCTAAAGATTTGAATCCCCTTTATCACCTTAGATGCATAAGGGAAGTTTTCTGGTATCTGGCATATGATCGCTGTTTGTTTTTTTTTAAAGAGGTTTCTTTCTGGATGTCAACTATACATGGGCAACCCAAAGTAATCATATAACGGTAAATGAAAGTATGTATGACAATGTGATTAAGCACTTATATTAGTACATAAATTTAATATATAACAGAAAAAAATGTGGGTTCTGGTGAGTCCAGTACAAAGCGGGAGCAAATTGAAGATTTTGTATTCCCCATTAAGTAATTTATGAACTGATTTTTCAATGTTTTCACTATCTATCTACAGATCCACTTAAGGATTCCTGTTTTGGGGACTCCTTCAGTCGATTCCTTCTAGAAGAATTCCTGGGTTATGATGATATTCTCATGTCCAGTGTTAAACAACTGGCAGAACAAGAAGACAGCAAAGGTGATATAATAAGCTATGTATCAGTATTGGCATGTTCAAATTTGAAATATGAATACACTTTGTAGCATCCAGGCTCATTTATACCATGCAATTTTTAATTCATCACAATATGTTCTACACCATTTTCTCCTATAATCAGTGGCATTTTTTGTTTACCTAAAAATGTAACTAGTTACAAATGCATTAATGTATAGTGCTACAGGTTCTTCATTCGTTGACTGCAGATTGAGGTATAAAGCATATGAAACATTCTTATAAGGCACAGGTGTTATTTGATAGCCTATGAGTCCACTACCTTTTCTTGCAATCACTTAGCGTCATTTTATGGTCATTTCCAACTGCTATTTGTAGGTGGTTGGGTGAGAGCCGCCTGTTGTGGTGTCTTGTTTTTTGCCCTATATATGTGTATTGTGGCGTCCTTCACCCTACATTGACAAAGCAGTCATCATA
The DNA here is from genome assembly GCA_032466195.1 of Katharina tunicata. Lineage (NCBI taxonomy): Eukaryota > Metazoa > Mollusca > Polyplacophora > Chitonida > Mopaliidae > Katharina > Katharina tunicata. The sequence goes on from JAVFBZ010030495.1 coordinate 10,949, forward strand.
CAAGTGAAATACCCACCATCAAATAAACTCGTCTTCTCTGACATTAATTTTTTTTTTTTTTTTTCATCAGGTTATGTGAGGAATGTAGTTACCGGGGAACATTACCGATTTGTTAGTATGTGGATGGCAAGG
>JAVFBZ010030517.1:8352-28861 GCA_032466195.1 Katharina tunicata
ACCTTTAATCAGAGATTACCTGAGGTGAGAACGAAACAAGTTAAAATCTGTGTGGACATTCTGAGCAAAATATCAGATTCTCTATCGCAAATCTATAACATGTCAGATGTACATATCTATCTGTCACTCTACTCTTGTATATTAACAGCAATAAAGCAGTGATCAAAGCACACCTCTGGGGCGGCAGTCCCTCTACATTTTATTGACAGGTGTGGCTGGTCAGTACATGTATATACCCAGCAAGCTTTCACAACTTCAATGATCATCACACAGCTGGTATTAAATAAGGAAGAGTTATTAAGTGCAGGAAGATCTAGGGATTGTGAAAAGTGTGCAATTAATAATAACAGTGAAATTCAAGTTTGACATGAATGGTATTAGTTGTGCAGTTCCTTTTAATTTGGCCACAGTGTACCAAACAAAGGAAGAGACAATCTCATGATTCATGAACAAAATTATTAAAAGCTTTTAATTTACATATTTTTAAATGCATACTTCCTGTAGATTGACATGTAATGCTGTATGAACAAAAGAAACACCCACTGTGTACCAGAAAACCTGTTCTTTTGTTTATTTTTGTTTTATTCATTTTGACATTCAGCCCCAAACAGGCACAAACTAGTGTACTAAACATAATAAACATATAATTTGATGGAATAAACCACATGTGGCTTAAATGCATGTTTAAATGGTTACATGTTTAGGGTATTAAAAATCAATTTCTTGAATTGACAATTAAAATAAAACTGATTAATTGTTTGGCTTTTACACCGTACTTAAGGTTATTTCACTTATATGACGACGTGCCAGGCCAATGGATGAAGGAAACCACCCTAAGTTAATCTGGCCACATTGAAGACGCCACAATACATTTACAGGACAAAAAACAGGACGCCACAACAAATCAGCTTCCTGATACCCAGAGATCTCAGAGAGCACCAGGGCAAAAGAACATGTTAAAATAACAATTTCTCATTAGAATTGTTAATTACTTTGACTTCAAGATTTTACTTTCCATACTATTTTCTTTCCAGAAGATTTTTAACTTGTATTTCTTTAAGCAGCTGTGAAGAATCTTGGGAAGTATTGCATAAAAGTAGTCATTTATGGGTAGTTTCTCTAGTTTCCACCAATGTAGACAACTCACTCCAGATGTGGGGCTGATAAGGCTTGATTTACTGACATTATAAACTCTATGAGGCTCTGGTTACAGCCAATGTCACAAAGACTGCCAGTCAGAGAAAACCATAAAATAACACAAATTTGCTATCATGGGAAAAGCTATTTTATTTCCACTTGTTAGGGAATTTTAAGGGCCGCATACTGTACAGGTTTCCAGTGTCAGTACCACCACTCTGAAATTTTGGAGATTTCATAGAAAAATTAATTCATGTAACAATCATTGTAAAGAGACACTGGTTGTTTGTTTGATTGGGGTTTTACGCTGTACTCAAGGTTATTACACTGATATGACGGCGCGCCAGCCCAATCAATGCAGGAAACCACTGTAAATGACGCTGGCAACATGCAAGACAGGTATCCTGTGCCCCTCAGCTCAGAGCACAAGGGCACAGGAACCTCGCGCTAACCACCCGCCAGCCTCACTGCTTCTATATTTGTTTGAATAGAGTTTTAGGCCTTTACTTGGTTATTTTACTCCAATGACAGCCCAATTGTAAAGGAAACCACCCTCAAAAAAAACTGGTAATAGACATTGATGCCGCATGACAAAGGTAGGACTGAAAACAGGAGGCCACAACAAATCACTTTACTGGAGCGCACAGGAACTCCCGCCAACCACCTGCTCCATGTGTGTGCAGACAAATAACAAATTAAACATTTGAAAACGCTGAATAGAAGAAATTTGGACATTTATAGCTTCAAGTACAGGTATGCGCCTATAGGTTATCCAGAACTACTCGAGATTCAGGTCTATCTAGAAACTTGTCTCTGAGAGTTTATCTAGAACATGAGATTATTTATCGGCTTTAATTAGTCGCTATCCCTGTGCCAGTGTGATTACTCATTATAAAAATATATATGTAAGTTTTACTGATCAAATTCTCTTCCTTGATACACAGAAACATATGCATGTATCATGTTTTACATATTATTACAGTAACTATGGTAAGTGGAACCCACCGCCATCAACTATCAACATTTTATTTATGTGACATTTTGCTTATTTGTGTTCTCAAATCTTGAAGAACCAAAAAAAAAACCCAGTAAAAGTTGACACAAATGTGTTCTTTTCCCCACAGACTGGAGCTTGAATTACAATTTTACCACCAGCAGTGACTGACTGTATTTTAACACACACTTCTATCCAGACAAGTCTCAGATGTGACCATATATAGACATACAGACAGACCATTGGAATTCCAAGCCCAAATCCACTTCTGAATGTGTTGTTTGTTATTTCCTTAATAAAAAGATTTATATATGAATACAATTTTTGTGTGTAAAATTTCTTTCAGTTTTCCACCATACACGGGCAATACTAAGTTGATATATGTGAAATATCTGTGAGTAAGATGTTAGAACAATCAAATTATAAATGCAAATTTCAGTTACCACAGTATAAGCTTACATGTACAATGAAGTCTGTATTTAAATGTTTTACAAAATGATCTTTGTTTGTGAGGGTTTTTACTGGATAAGCTCAATTACAGTTCTGATACATGTACATGTAGGTCACCCAAATATGTAAATGTATATTTTACAACAATGTCAAAAATCTTTTTTAAAAAAAGCAGTAGGCAAATAAAATATGAAAAAAAAAAGAAAGAACAGAAAAACAGTACAAGAAACCTACTAAAAATTAACTTGACAAGCATTGGGGCAAGAGAATCTACCTCTGTACCCACCAAATCAAAGTTGTCAAAATGACTATAAAGAATCTCTATAGATGTTATCATGTTACAATGAGTGGGCATGGCTGATTGCTCTAACTTTCTGTGTCCACAGGGATAGTTTATCTAGCGGTCACCTCTCTGTTATTATTTTCGACCACTATGGTTTAAATACTTCCTGTCTAACTGTGCTATTAACAGAATTAAACAGCTCATAAACACATATTTCCTGTGTATATACTTTGAAGCTCAATTTGAACTGAAGTATGATGTTAATCTACCACCTGAACTTAAGTCATAAAAATTAGCCATCCAATCAAAATATGAAGAACATCCAAAATATTGCACATTTTAATACTTATTTATTTTTCCTTACCACCGTATCAGATTTGAAAAACGTATCTAGCCAATATGACCATGAGGTAGCGAGCAGAAAAAAAGATTAAATATAGTAGTTAAAATATTTTTGTTTTTGTATCAAATATATTATTTTAACATTGGTACACATCTTAAAAATAATGCTTTGGGATTTTCCTTGTATGATTTCTCCACATGTATGTATACATGTATTACTATTTATCAAATACAAAACACCAATGCCGCTTGCTACAGAACGGTGACCACATGTCTTTAATTATCTATAAAATAGCACGTTTTTCTATGTTCCATTTTTTTCACCTAAAATATTTCCTTCTGCTGCATGGTGAAGTTTCATTATCAACACAATTTTCTTATCATGCACAGTTCTCTGAAATTCACCAAGGCAAAATGTTTTTTGTAGGTTACACTTTTCCCCTAATCTATTAATAAAACAGAGCAATGTTAATGCTAACAACCATCTGGTCTGATACCAGTGAAGAGTTGACATATGGTCATAAGAGTTATTTCCCTTGAGTTAGTATGTGGCTAAAACTATCATATAGCCTATACTATTTCTATCGACAGAGAACCAATGATCTGAAACTACATTGAAATAGATTGTCTAAATCATACTTATTTTACAAAGTTTCACTTTTACAATAGACAAAATTACCCTCAGAAAAATTAAACCAGAACACAAAATCACACTAGAATGCTATAAAAATAAAAACACTCTTTTTGCAAAGCAATAAGCCTGTCCTTCTGACATTTAGAACGTTGTTTGTTGTAAAACTACTCGGATTATGGATACTCTTCAAAGAGGACTTACGAATACAGAAAATACATCAATTCTGTCTCAATTTAATATGCACTTCAATACATGTAGCAATCCTGTAAAACAAGAGAAGTAACTCTTACAGAGTACATGTAGTTTAGGTTGTGGATCTCGATCAATCAATATACTACTAAGCTTGCTTTTGGCATTATGAGTAAAATACATGTTGTAATGAGAGCTGGAGGGTTCAAATTTTAGCGTTTGCTTGATGTTTCAGGTGATACAGGTAATTTCGCCTTACAAAATATGATGTTAGCTAAATGGCATCCCACAGGAAACCAATTTTTGCTAGTTACAGAAGAAGACAAACAACTTGGCCACCTGTTGACTCTCAGCTCATAGAGCACTTGGGAAGCAGGAAGTTCATCAAATCTAGTTCAAAAGATTGGAAGATTGGAGATGTAGATAGATTAAAAATCACTGTACTTGTATTTTTATCCTGTGACAGGTTGAAACTAAATTAACCACAGTAAATATTTATAATTGCACCTGACTTTATTTGATCTTATAAAAAAAATCAATCTAAGCTTAACATACATGTGTTACAGTAGTTTAGACCAACACAATTGTAGACAGTCACTCTTAACACAACCATAAAATATGCAGTCACTTTTGTTGTTGGAAAGATAATCAAAGAGGTCATTTTTAGTTTGCAAGCTCTGATTTAAAAATAAGGTTACTATTTTGAGGCTCCAAAAGCTGTGCACAGGTAATGTAAAAGGCAAGACCATTACTCATTTTTCTTGACAAACACTATCCTAATTAATGACAGACACTAAGTCAACACAGGACATTTACAGGATGAAAATAGGACGCCGTAAACAGATCAGATTCCTGAAGCCCCTTAACCCAGAGAGCATCAGGGCATTGGCCATACTAAAATAGGTCCGTACCTTTCTCCAGATTGAGAAGAATACTAGCATTAATGTAATGATAGGCCATCCTTGTAGTTGTCATGTATAGTTTCCGCAAAAAGGAGCGCTGGAGAATGAATCGTCTTAATTTTACTATCAAATTACATGAATTTAAACAGACAAAAGAAGTTGTTATAGGGCCAATCAATCTGAAGTCTGTAAAAGGGAGAAAAAGATAGTTAAAATCGTGAAACAGTACCATCTAATCACATGTTAACTTACTCGCTACAAAAAACAAAGAGGGATAACTCATTCTAGGTGAACAACAAGATGGCCAGTCAATACCTGAGTCAAAGAATCGACGGTAGAAGACTGATTTGATTCTCTATTTTAGAATGGGCATTGGCTTGTAAAAACAACTGTGAATAGACCCAAGTTCTAGTCTCGGTAGAGGCAAGTAAAAAAATTTCTCTGCATCATAAAAAAAATATATATTCACAGATATAGAAAATACTGCCATCGATCAAAATAGTTTACACCTCAGGTCTAAAAAAAGCTTTTTATCCAGAAAAGTTAGAGGGTGGTTGTATTTTAGCATTACAAAAGATGTTTTTCAAATTTATTCTATAAAATAAGAATAAGAAAGCAAGAATAACCATGGTAACATTGAAGCTGTTGAAATATTTGAGTTAATACATACAAGAAAATTTTTCATAAATCAGGAGTTTTGTGCTAATCAGGGAAGTTTCTAAAATAAACCAGTCATTTGCTTATTCACCTGACTGATGTACTGGAAAAACAAACTGTCAGAAAAAGAAGCTATGAATGGTGTCTTCATAAACTATTTTATCAGTTAGTGTTCGCTCTATGCACTGATGATAAACACATCCAGTATATTAGTTGGAGCATGTATTAAATAGGTAGGCCTACGTATACCAGTGAGATCTCTCTATGCAGAGGTTGAGTAACTTAAGTTTTTGTTCAGGCCAGTTGGGTTTATCACTGGAGGTATTAAAAAGATAAAGTGTTGACAGATATCCTGTCAAACTAGTGAATTGAGTTTCTGTTCCAGTTTTTTCTTCAGTAGGCTGTTCCCATGAGTTTAATCCATGGGTTGAGAAGACATCTTACAATTATTTCACAATTAAACAGTTCAGGTTTGGCAAGATTTATGGAGTTCAGTCAAACAAAATGGTACATGCACTACTAAAGTCTTCATGAGTTCATGTCCATGCAAAAAACAAATAACTGTCTTTTATTATTATTTTGAAAGTTAATTCTAAAACATTTTTGTCTGAACGGCCAACTGAAAACTTAACCTAGATTGCATGACTGGCATATACATGTATGTTAACAAAAATTCTGGTACATGTATGAACACGGAAACCTTTGTACATGTACATGTATATTTAGCCTTGTCCTAAGTTACTCTTCACCCCAAAGCCCTTTGGGAAATATGGTAATTCTGATATCTGATAAAAGGTTTCACAAAGTCCACCACTAAACTGATAGTAAAAACATACAATAAATCTGGTCATCTGGATAAACTATAAAATATTTATATACACTGACGTTGCAACAACCTGTTACCTTCAACTGAGATACAAGGATAAGCAGCAAATGACAGCATTGTTTTTAATATTTTCTTTCCCTGGATGTTTGATTGATTATGCATTCTTACACTAAACTGATAGTTACTAAGGTACACCAGCTGGAGAAATAAACAATAACTGTGGCGGAGAGGTATTCCATTTGGCTGAACTGGCATTGTTGGTATTAAAAATGGATGAGTGTTGTCTTGGACCGAATTGCTGATCAGCTAGCTGTGAAGCTAATTGAAGAACATCTTCCCTGGTTGTCCACAAGGGAATAGTTAAGTCATTTGCCAGCAACAAAACACTGGCTTTCAGGCCACCAATAAAACCTGGATGGAGTTGATTGCTCCAGTTCCTGCCTCCTGGTATGATTGTGCACCAAGGATGTTGTTGATGATGTTCTATGGACTTTATACATACAAACAGGATACCTTTTCGTATCACTACATCAAATCATGTAAGAATGTTACATAATTTATTGGGGTTTTACGCTGTGCTCAAGGGTATTTCACTTATATGACGGCGCTATATTCGATCAGAAGACAGCGACTCTACACAATCAAAATGTGAACTGAATGTTATACCATGTTGGAAAGACCATGTTCCTTCAAAGCTAAGTATGACTGCAGGAATATAATCTGGAAATATACTGCGATTACTGCCCTTTATAGCGAGAGGGGAAGAATGTTACAACAACACCATGAAATGTTAGAGACCTTATCACAACACGTATACATGTTCTGTCTAGAGTTAAAGAAACATATTTGTGTACATTTTGATAGGCATCATGTTATATCAGGTTCTGTAGTTCTGAATAGTCTTTACATTCTATAATTCGATTTCTTATAGGACTAAGCTTGGGACGATATTCAATAACGCTTACTTTGATCAATATGTATGGCCTTCAATGTGTCTGATTAGCCCAGGGTATGGAATATAAATGGCTGATATGACAGGTCATGGTTAAGAGAAGCTGATTTATGGGTGTCCAAGGCTGGATCTCCAGAGACACTATGGTAATTACACTGCCCATCGGACAAGTCAGGAATTCCACAGTAAGGGGGCCTTGATGGACACAGAGTAGTGAGGTCTAGCCTGTAGTAAATGGATCAAGGTAACATACGGTCTGATTTAGGCCTTTAATATAAGAATATATATGGGGCACTTATCAACAAAAAGATTATCTCTATTTTCACAAAAGACATTCAAATTGGCCAGGAGTAGCCTACTTTTCCATCAGTAAATATCACTATACTTAATGGTGCTTATTTTTCCTTTTATGTTTTCATTGCTAAAATTGTGATGTGAGACAGTACTCTGTGCAACAATCCTCGCAAATAAGACTGAGCCCCTAAACCCACATACAAGCATGTGATTGTGTTAATGCTGAAAAAAAAAAGTATAAAAAAGCCTGTGGTTAAAATCATGATGTAATTTCAACATGTGATTGTGTGCAAATATACATTGTAAAACGCATGGCTTTTGTCAGGAATGAAACTAAGATCACATACAGATAGTATTATTCATTTTCTCAACGTATACTGTATGATTGATTGATTGATTGATTGATTGGTGTTTAACGCTGTGCTCAAGGGTATTTTCTTGGAAAGATTATGTTCCTCCCGATGACAGCATGATACATATACTTAAGAAGTTTTGAAACTTGCTTAATAATTTCTTTCCTCAATGAGACTTGAAGCCTCAGTTAATACTGGGTCATTACCGAGACAGTATTAAATCTACTTCCCCCAAGCATTATGTCTCTGTTTCCACTCTCTCTGACATGGTCTAAAGACCAAACTAACACACTATTCCTTCTCACTTCAGTTGCTACCAGTAAGGCTGGCTTAAAGCTGCCTCTCTTAACTTGTTATGTTAAGGAAAGTGTTTTTCTCTTCTGGCCTTTTAAATCTAGTCACGAAAATCTCCTAATTATACTAGTAGCTAAATGGTTTCTGGGGTACAGTATGTCTTTGAAATAATACTGGCTATGAGTAACTAAATGGTTTCTGGGGTTTGTCATTGAAATAATACTAGCTATGCATGCCAGTGTGCATTGATTAAGGTTTCACAAAGTACATAGAGGATATTAAACAGTGCAGTTTGAATACCATTAATATTGCTTGAATGGTGGAAATGATAACCCATGAGATATTTAGTGGCTTCTAACTTCTGCCATTCACATTCATTGCCAATGGTATTCAAACTTCTATGTGTAATATGCTTTCTATTACTTATTTCAACAGATCAAATCATAAATCTTCACATTTTACTTCAAGCTCATAGAAAGATTCTAACCTGGCTAGTTCAGACCAGCATGATGTTAATCGTTATTCGAAACGTTGATTAATTATTCACATCATATGACGATATCCTATTGTTGCGTGCAAAAATATAGCGACTCTGTACTTAAGGTGGCTATGAGATGTCAAGGCATCATTTTTAATGTAGGGATATTTCTATGCTGGAAAGTCGGCAAAGAATGAAGACCACAGGTGTATTTATACCCAGACAGGGTAACTAACATGGACCTAGAGGGAAGACCACCATTAGCCAGACAGACTGGCCCAATTAACAACCTGTTATAATTTGTCACTTGTAATGTGGACTAGCCTGAGGCAGACACAAGGACACTTGGTCTGCTGAAACATTCTGGGATACATTTGCTCAGACTGACACACTGGGGTCGATTTAATATATAGATGGACATGGAAGAATATATATAGACCTACTTCTACATGTTTTATAGTACAGTAGAAAAGTACAAAACAGCTAACAGAAAGATAACAGGAACGTACGAATCACGACTGATTTTTTATATCCCATAATGCGTCAGTTCATGATAACAATATAATTCAAATTTGACTCAGCAGTTACAACTTAATATCTCAAAACAATTACAACTCAACATCTCAAAACACTTACAACTCAATATCTCAAAACACTTACAACTCAATATCTCAAAACACTTACAACTCAATATCTCAAAACAATTACAACTCAATATCTCAAAATTCAACATTTTTACATCAGAAAAGGAATCCCTTGAAATTATGTAGTGTGAGTTGTTTATTAAATTTGGACATCAAAAGGTAAGATAACGTATCAAGCAGTCATGATTGGACTTCAAAACTATTTGTTGTATTAAGCTGTACTGAGAGGAAGGTTTAATCCCCAATATTAGATCTACAGGACTATCACAAGTCTTAATCATTCGTCGACCTCTCCGTCACAGAGGCCCAGAGGTTTATTTACTACTAGATGTCAGAAAATATAGATGAAACAAACTCAAACTGGTGAATTGAGAAGAAGGCCTTGGAGTTTTTAAACGTAGAAAGGGTATGTAAATGAAAAAGTTATTTTTATATCAAATATATTATATTATATCAAAACTTAACAGTTAAGATACATAAATCAGGAAAAAAACAACAACAACTGTGTAGTTGCTTATTACAGGGGTCATATGAAGTTTATAAATATTTAATAGTATACATTGTAGCCTATTACCCAGAATGCTGACATAACTCAGAATGCTGACTTAACTCCCTTTATTACATCAGACTTCTCATCTGGCCATGGTCAGTGTATATGTGTAACAGAATTACCCAACGTGGCACCATGCTCCTGAGAGCTTGTCAAAATGAATTAAACCTCTCAAGCATTGGAGCTGTAGGAGTTAATGAAAACCCACAGGATGTTGAGTAATCTTATAATCACTGAAATAACTTCTCTATAGACTCCAAGGCCTGGTAAAGGGTAAGAGCTCTCTCAGAAGTGACATTTCTCAATAAATACCACATGGGAATATACGGAAAATAACCTAATAAATCTTTAACAAAATTCAACAGGGAAATCAACAGCCATGCTTGCGTTCTTTATTCATTTAAATATTGAGTAATAAGTATTATGTGTGATTTGATAAATTGATATTTTAAGAATTGCACAATGAGACACAACATAGTTTTCTACTTGATTCAATGTCAAAAAGTATTTCCGTTTTTTGGGATATCACTTTCTGATACTGAACAGATTCTAGTTCAGAAATGTGTGCAGACTGAGACCCTTGCGGGAATCGAACCCACGACCCTCAGAGTCAGGCACCAAGTCGCCAGCAGTAAATGCAGGCCACCTATACCACTCAGCCATCCGACCTTCTACTATAAAAGATTGGTTAAGCTGAATTTTTTTAGGATATCTATCGAGTCATAGGGCTAACTTTAAGAGTTATGAAAATAGGGCAGCATTACTCCAGGAATGACAATGTAAACAGATAATAGAGTTAATTGCACACATATATGACCAAGACAAAGACAAACAACTCTGACATGTACATGGAGAAATAACATAGCAGATCCTCACCATTAATAGTTTATAACTGGTTGTTGGTGAAAAGCCTAACCAGACCTGTGCTGTTGGCAAGAATGGGACTAAAGAGGTTGTCCCATGTTTATCTAACTCATCTTAGGAGGACCTAACAAATTTTCTCAGTTCAGCCATGAAAGGAAAACTTGGTATTTGTACTATGTCAATTTTGTTCCTACTCATAGGTATTTCATTTATATGACAACGGATTCTCCACTTCTAAATCTACCCAATACGTGGAAAACCGAGAGGAAACCTCTTAAAAACCGCCCCCACAATTGCCGAAATCACCTCGTGTGACTCCCTCATATACCTCAGGTCCACTGGGAGACTTCAACCCGTGCAGTACATAGAAGGAGGATCTGCAGTCAGACGCACTAACCATGTCGATTTTGAGTTATATTTGTATTACTGCACATTAAAATATAAAGAAACAAAACAAAGCAAAGGTTATGCCAAAAATATTACAATACAAGCACTCTACTGTCCATCCCTGCGATATAATGGACATGTACGAACTAAAACTGTCCAATATTCAGAAGTATTGGACACAGATTTTCTGACGTAACACATATGTTGTCCTGATGTCACAAATAGAGGAACATATTTTGATGTCAGCGCAATCAAACAGCTTCAAATTACTTTATTTATCCATCATTTCTAAAAAAGGGAATTGAAGAAATTTTGAAATCCACTGTTGAGGTATGATATGACCGTTAAATCTTATTTTATTTAAATTAGTGAGTGTTTAATAAACAGGTTATTGGATTTAATGGTTCTGTAATATAAGATTTGGCCTGGCGTTCAGGGAAGCGATTCGCACGCTAGCAACTTCCCAGACTCAGGCACATAGAACATTTCAATCTAAAAATCTATAAACAGTACATGGTTTAACAAGACGAAACATTAAAAAGACTAGACAAAATAACCACAGAATGCAATGCATGATAAGATGGGATATCATGACAAAGATTGTTTGTTTGATTGGTATTTAACGTCGTACTCAAGATTATTTCACCTATATGACGACTTTGGGTTGCCGGTATATGGTGGAAAACCGGGAAGAAACCTTGTAAAAATCACCCCGCAAACATCCACCGGAAAACTTCCCTATTATATACCTAAAGTCCACAGGGGGATCGAACCTATTCCGGGTACAGAGACAGGGGTTCCGTAGTCCAACGATCAACCACGGAGCCACAACGCGGCCCCTGATATGACAAAGAATGGGATGGACTCAAACAAATAAGTAATTATTCCTCTGAGACATGAAAAGCAAACATAAAGAGACATAAGTAAGAAAGGTAATCAAAAGCAAACATAAAGAGACATAAGTAAGAAAGGTAATCACTCCACAAACTGTCTCATGGTTGTCATATTCAAATTAAAAAATATACAAAAATTGATCCTTCTCAATCAACTTTTTTTCATACATAAATTACATAAGGTACCTAGAAATTTTTACAAAAATTCTAGTTACTTTCCACTTATATGGAAATGACCCTAGAAATGAACTTTAGACTGTAACAAAAACACGCTAATCTTCTAGAGTTAAATACTAAAAATATAACCTAGGTTTTGCAGGTAGACTTTCTATGCTGGGCTGACCTTACAAACTTCTCACCTGTCTGAGGTCACCTTACTGAGTAAATAGCTGGTTATTAGAGGGTGAAGTCAAATGTCAGTGTAAACAAAGCCACTGAGAGCTCCTTGTTTTTAAATAGATTCATAATTAGCACCTGAAAAACAAACATTTGTTACCTGAATATTTATTTATATAATCAAATACCAGGATTTCCATCATTGATAAAAGTGATATTTCACTGCGGTGTAATAACATTTTTGTTTTTACATTTTGTTATTCTATTTCAAAAAGTATTACTTCAACAGCTTTTGTTGCTATAATGACATTGCAGAAAAAAGCACTTCATTCCAACAAAGAGATAACGTCATTTGAAGTCACAAATTACTCCATGTTTCAAATAACTTCATGTTGGTCCGAGCTTGTCTGGTTTGAAATTTTCTATGAACTTTAGGTAAAATGTGATGTTTTATGGATTTGTTTGTCAATATAAATAAAACAGAATGTTACACATATAATATACGTTTGAATACCATCATATTGCCCACGTAGGTTATCAATTCCACCACACACTCAGGAAATAATAATGGTATTCAAACTTCACTGTGTAATACTCTCTATTTCTTGAATATTTTACACTCAAACCAGACAAAGCATAATGTTTAAGTTTTCTTCAATTTTTAGTTCAGCTTTTATACATGTGGAATAAAGTTATGTAAATTAAATGCATACATGTAAGTATACATATTGCCTCGAGCCGTATACAATCCTGGTCACATCTGACAAGTTGACAACATATGTTTTATTACACAAACATACATGTGACTGCATAATAGGTTTAAGCTCTTAAAGAAATATAAAGCACAGCTGTGAATTTGCTATTAACAGCTTTCAGTCTAATCTTTTCACGTTTTTCTAAACCAGTTTAATCAGAATTCTGTAACGGACAATTATTCAAAATATTTGCACACATTCTGGGAAAATTTTATTATGAATCTTTCCATAAAATGTATATTCAACATGACTGAAAATTGGTCAAAATGCACATCTTCACAGCTAATAAAGGGGTGATGCGAGTAATCCTAATACATGTATAATTTAAACTAGGACTCATAAGAAATTTGCTGAGATTTAATGGTTTACCTGGATACTATAGCAAATACACTCAATTAACTGTTGTCTGGTCATAATAAAAGTTTATACAAATGGGTCAATTATATATCCACCTGTACAAATTTACTCCTAATTAGCATTTAACTTATTCATATACTATATTGTATGTTTAGTGCACAGATCTACGGTTTATAACCATGTGTACACAAGAGCAGTCTATTTGAATTTAAATAAAATTTACAAGTTCTAATTATATGAATGCATATCAGAGTTATTAATAACAAATAGAACGCTGCTATTTTAACGCAATCTTACATGTACTGTGTTTAACCACAAGGTAGGTAGGAAAAAATAAATTAAAACTCATGTGTTCACTGACAATTCCCATTTGGTAAAAGTCTCTATGCACTCAGTTATAAGATCAATTTTAGTTTAAATTACTGGAAATGAGACATTTGAAAGATCCTCAGTCACCAACTCAATGCTGTCAGGCAACATTTATTTTCTGTAAAATGAAAATGTCATTACGTAACTGAAAACGTGGCAAACAACAAAAAGAATACAGTGAGAAACTGATATGTGCGGATATTGTTTTTATACTTCTCACATCTTTTTTTTATAATAACGAGCAAAAACTTGTCTGAGAATTACATGTAGCTGGTGTCTAAAACTAGGACACTTTATATGAAGTCAGACTGTCCTATAAACTCTCTATTTATATACAGACCTATGAGTAAACAGCAAGTCTTCCATACTGATTATTGTAGCTTACAACTTTTTTGTCACCAAAGCTTTAAGCAGATGGGACGAAACGCCACCTGTACACTAGCAGCTAGACTTCTCCGTTACATTATCAACTGACAAAAACTCTATCTCGCCTTTATTCAAGATGTTATCACAGGAGCACAACAAAAAAGGGCTTCATAGATTTATTTTTTTCTTAGTTCTTTATAAATTATCATATTTTAGGTGATATTATACATGTATATTCCTAAGATTTATCTCTCTGGCACAGACAGGTATATATAAAACAGTTTTTACACAACTGTTAAGGTGACATGATATATTACAAGGTACTTAATCGGTATAATTACGTTGGCACTAGCAACGCTCAAGCCAGATTTCTACAGAAAATAGCAGCACTTTTTCACCATATTTTTAAATCTTTTCAAAATAAGCACATTTGTAAGGGTAATACTACATATAATTGATCCAACATCTATGAACTGTTTCATGATAACCCTTGAATATAGCAAGAAAGTAAAAAGATTGGGTGTTAATGTGCTTAAATATGCACATTTGAAAAGCCATGAGCATAAAACAACAAAATGAACCAATAACTTACGATGTAAAGGTCCCTGTTTTCTCTTTGATCTTCTGAAGGAGGACGTTCGGGAGAAGGTACCTGTTCCTTGATCTCGTTTAGATTCCACTACTAAGGATGCCATTGTGAGAGTAAGCAGCACATAAAATAAATCTGATCCACCAGATTAGAATTGTTCGTTAATGTCAGCTCCACACGACTATACTTTGCTTTTTGAAATTATTCCATAGCACAATCTTGATACAGGTAAGTTGATTTAAACGTTGTGACTCAGCTCCAGGTACAAAGGTTCACCTTGGCTTCTTAAACTCAGACACGTACTTAATTTGTGCTCAGGTATGAATTAAGTAATACTGGATATTGTAAATCAAATCCGGGCTGGCGTTTTGCCCGAATAAATCAGAAAAGAGAATCTGAATCAAACCGTGAACGATGAAGAACTCTCTCAATGTGTAAAAATAATATTAAAACGAACACCTCTGGTTAAAGCTACATGTACAACAGCATGGATTATTTTCCTGGAATCCTGGAGTCACTGGACAGTAAGCCTCAATAACCAGCAAAATGTGTGATTCCAGCAACACAAGACAACAAACATCCCACCATAAGATTAGTAGCCAGAGCACAAAGTTGCAAGGCCGGCTGATTAATGAGCGAATCTTGACTGATACTCCAGTGGAAGTTTTAACATGGGAATTCAAGTTGATAATTAAACGTGATAATTAAACCTCATCCTCAATTTATGAAAACACACACCTGTCTTCTTTTAAAATCTCCTAATAAAGATAATCCAATCTCCTTTTACATTAAAACCAATGCAATTTGTAATAAAAAGTGTGGAATACAATTTTGATGATGAGACACTCCAAATTGTTTCACTTTCATTTCCATAGAATTGTTGGTGTGACTATACAGTATACTACATCCTGTTTTATAGTGACGAGGTTTAGCCTGAAAAGCCACAGGATATCATGTAGGTCACAAGAAGCTGATGACTCTTAATTACACAAATTAGACTGATCCTGTTGAGATTACTTGAGTTAACAAGAACATCTTACACTGCTGGGGTCAGGAGATCTGTTTAGTGTGTTGCTGTCTAAACATACACAGGTCCTTAAGATGACAGCTGTTCTTCAATCACACCTGAGATTCACACCTGGGTGCGTGTTATCACGTTCTATAAAGGTGTGGCCAGACAGCAGACTGATCACAGGGTACCTCTCTATTGGCCTTATACTTACTTTACAACTGCAGAGAATGTCCACACAGAATGAAAATGTTAAAAGCTACATATGTACATTGACAAATACTGTTCTGGAATGTATTGTTGATCCCCAGCCACTTAACGTTTATAAAATCAATAGCGTGTCTCTTCAGTTGACATAAATAGGCATCACAATAAACTCATTCCAATATGTCATGTGCGATCAATTATCATTTTAAAGAAAGGTTCCGCACGTATAAAATGAGCACAACAATGAACTCAATACAACGACAACCAAAGACAGAATCAAAGTGTGCAAATCTATGAAAATTAAAATAAATCAATTAAAGAAGCAAAATTGTACATTGACAGGCATATGTGGTTAGCTTATCTCCTTCTAACCGAACAGGATGTACTGCACCTCCTCAATTTACAGGTGTAGCATACATGTATATTAGTCCATCAGGTAGGAAGGCTCATCTAAACTCAATGGTAACAAAATACATGCCCTCAGGTGTATATAGGTATTCAGGCAAAATCAGTCCAATCAGCAGAAGCACTTTAATACTATCAGTAAACTAACTTGAAAAATCTGTATGAATCAGTAATATAGGCCAGTATAAGATTCAGTCTTACTGGATAAGTCCTTGCTACAGTTTGTCTTTAGTAATAGTTGGCGATTACAATACTGAATACTCCATAAATCTGTAAGGTAGACTAGATTGAACAGCTTTTTCAGACACAGGGCGACATACCCTCCTCAGTTGACACAGAGAGCACTGATCATTGATTAAGCACACAAACATGGTAAAGTCCCAGAGAGTGAAAACACAGCAGCACCCTGTTGCTCAGTTGTGAGCCAATAGTACTACAGCTGTCACAGTATTCAGACTAGCTAACATAATTGTGACTGGATTTCTAAGATCTATCCTGTCTTTTTCACTGTTCCTTTGTTCAAAACAAGCGGCTAACCTCACCTTATCAATACATAAAGCAGAGTAAGACTGCAGGAAAGTCATGTAGATTCAACACTGCCAGTTGTTGTAGTAAATGCTCCAAAGTTTACTGCCACCCCTCTTCTATTTCCAGTGATAAACTAATCCACAGGAGCTGGAGTGAGAGTAATTTAGGTCAGGAAGAGTCCATTGTGCTGGAGAAGGAGGTAAACAGGGGTGTCAGGTAGAAGGAGGAAATGGTGTTGTGAAAGTGAACATGCTAACTGACACAAGGCCACATGCTGCTCAAAATCTTTTCAAGAGGCCAACAGGTGCTAGAATTATCAGACATTTTCCTCTCCAAACGATTCCCAGTGTGAAGATGTATGGTTAAAGTAGAGATCTAGTAGGGGAGAGTTGGGTTATATCTCTCAGAAGCTGTCAGGGGTGACTGGCTATTCCTTCTCCCTAGGTCCTACTATCTTCATGAACTTACAATCATCTATCTTATCCTGTCATTTATCTGCCTCATGTCTGATCCCTGATCTACACTAGTTCACCAGCCATACAAATCAAAACTTCTTCCAGATTCAATTACCACTTCAATACACTGTACTATTTTTTCAGTACTTGAACAAAAAATTGATATGAGAGATTGCACAAAATAATTAAGAAACCACTAGTAGTAAAAAATCATCAGTGATAAAACTGAATTAAACATATTATTTACTGCAGGGAAATATAATTTCAACTTCTGGGTATATTCATATATTGATAAAATCCATCTTCGTCATGTTTTAGTTATGTTTGTTTGTTTGTTTGATTGGTGTTTAACGTCGTACTCAAAGGTATTTCATTTATAAGACGACTCCCTCATATACCTCAGGTCCACTGGGAGACTCGAACCAGTGCGGTACATCGGAGGATCTGCAGTCAGATGCGCTAACCACTGAGCCACAACGCGGGCCCCTATAGTTATATTTATGTAAAGGCCGTTTAAACAAAATCTATTTTGTGGACAATTGTTTTATGTTCCAATTCATATAAATATAACTTCAATTAAATGTTTTACTTGTACACCAACAAAATGTTAGCAGAGAGTATTCAAATCTGACAACTTGGTCAACTTTTCTCTCTCTCTTTTTGACAGATTTAGTCAGGTTTAACTGCACAAAATTCAAAATTTGCTGCACAAGTATATTTATGCATTAGTTTATATAATCTGGTTGTACAAAGTCACACCAACAAGAGATTTGTAACTTTATATATGCTTTTGTATAAATGTAGAGAAGAAAAGTTTTTGCTTGTCTGTTACAGTGTATTTAGACAATGCCTTAGATCGTAATAGAGCAGTTGACGCGGGACACCACACCACTTAGTTCTAACTGCCATCCCACTCCTGGGTACATGTTATGCTAATGACTGTTTTATAATGCATGAATATAATTGTATAGATATTATAAAGTTAAGCAAACACAGAGTGATGGTCTATTTAAACAACCCTGGTATGTGCTGGAGCAGCTTAATATACATGTACATATATATCTTCAGTAATTGAAGTAATTAACGTCACAAAATTCCGCAGAGGTATTGTTAGTCAATGTCAGTAATATTTACTTGTTAATGCTGGGGGGTTGGAATGCTCCAGTCAATTTGTCCACCAACAGGATATGTGGAAGTGTGCCTGTAAATTTTGCTTTAAAGCAATCAGCAATGTCCATTTTGTATATGTGTAATTAAATTTGACAAGAATAAAAATGCTCTCCCACAACAACACACAGAGATATTGCTAAGCCAATGTGAGTAATATTAAAGTGCCACTGCTGGAGTTCGGCATGTATAATCAGAATACATGTATGTGGAATTGTGCCTGTAAAGTCGGTTTTAAAAGTATATCCATTTTACATACACGGATGTGAATTTGACAAAAATGTAAGTGCCTGGAAACGCATGCATCTGCATGGAATTATAAAACATTCAGAGATTAACAGAGTTTAATTGCCATGAAGCATTTCCTGAAAAGGGTAATTTGCCAACAGAATTTCAAATTGATGTGCTAGAATATTAATTTTACGTTAAACTGTACCTAATTACTTATACATTTATCAGATAATCAAAAAAATGCATTTAATGGTAAAGGGATAAAAGAAAAAAAAAAAGAAGTCATACTCAAATTATCGACCATAGTAAGATGTTAATAAAACTGCTGTTATTTTTTTTGTAGAGTTTGTTGTTTTTCCAGTGAAAGTCTCACTGTCTCACTTTAAGCACTAAAATGGTTAAAAACTAAATAATAAGGAGTAATCTTATGAGCTTGTGTTAACATCGTGCTCGACTGCATTTCACGTATATGAGGATGGTGTACTACTGTATACTACAGTTATACTACTGTACACCATAGTAAATGGCCACAATTTCACAACCATATAACGTGAAGTATTTTACAATGTTGAAAAAATAATGTTCCTCCAGTTCTGAGCAAAGATGCCATGACAGGGCTTAGAACAAACTAACTTCGGCCAGAGGGCAAGTAAGATATTCAGACCAAGCCGATAAATTGAAAACACAAAGATGTACTCATTCAAATTGACAGTGGAATAAATGTATTTTCATACTGCTATATATTGCTTTATTTTCCTATCTAGGCTACAAAATACCAAAATACCAAATATATGTTGGCCTTAGACATTCAGTTGAACCCAGCTGATAAATGTCATTTAAGTCAACAGGGCACAAAGTGAAACAAGTACAGCTCTCTGAGCACTGGCATGAATGGACCACCAATAACATTACTAGTCAGTCAAACTGGACACTAAGCCATACTGATTTATATAAGTACATTGATCTACCTGTCCAACTAAAAGTACTCAGTAGCTAGGTCAAAATTAATACTATACAGAAATTAAGTGGGTTTACAAAAATACCACTTATGGTTTAGAGAGAGTAGGAAACTAAAATGTCCTTGAATGGGAGGGGTCTGACTGACACTCAGGAGTTACCCAATGGTTGCTCTCTCAAGTGGAAACTCGTTCAGCTATTCATAACAAAACACAATTATTACCTGTAAAATGGAACAGGTGTAAATCAATTGGCTGGGATTAACAGAGGATAATATATTTATAGCCTTTCTCTGATTCTCCAGGAAACAGTAGCTGTACAAATTTGCTTATTAAGATTCAATAAGGTATTCATTGTAAGAGCTACAGTGTACATATACACTTACGTTGCTTTGTTTGTTTGTTTGATTGTTTGTTTGATTGATTGGTGTTTAATGTCGTACTTAAAGGTATTTCATTTATATGACGATGTATTTCTCCTCTTGTTATTCTACTCTACTCAATACGGCTGAAAACCGGGAGGGAACCTCGTAAAAACCGCCCCCGCGATTGCCGAGGTTACCTCGTGTGACTCCCTACTATACCTCAGGTCCACTGGGAGACTTGAACCCGTGCGGTACATCGAAGGAGGATCTGCAGTCAGACGCGCTAACCAC
>JAVFBZ010030518.1:0-11079 GCA_032466195.1 Katharina tunicata
ATTACTAGTATTGTGATAAATAATAACAAAAATGCAGCTAGGAGTTGTATAAATGGATTATTTCACTGACAAATCTTGGTGAAAGCTGGCAGTGAGTTTCGCCTACTTTTACTCATTGACGATCGCATCTTGTGTTGTTGTTGCATTATATAACATTTAGACTTTATAATACTTTGTGAATCAGACGTAATTACTTTTCGTGAATTGCGGCCGTTGGCCTGAAATTTCGTTTATATATAGATATAGCCTCCACTAAACTGAACAACTGTTCGCATGAAAATATGAGGTCTGCAATGAACGTTGCGTATACCACAGGGGGTTAGCCATGCATGACCTTGTGTTGATTTGAGAGGCATCCATGTTTGATTGGCAAGGAGGTTAACGACCGGCTCTTATGATGTCATCGCTTATCCCAATTATTGGTTATCCCAATTTATGAGTTAAATACGGTAGTTAAGTCACATACGCACCCACATTTTTGATTTTTCAACTAATTCTGTTTGCCTTGAGTTACAAGATTTGATGTTTCTTCAAAAATTAAAACAGTCCCATTAAAATAAAAGTTATTCATTGGGTACAAAGCTTGTACGGACCAGGAGAAATATAGCAGTTATTTGAATTTAACGTACGGAGGGCTGGTCATATTTTCTCAGAATGACTTTGATCCAGTGGCAGTGAATGACCTTGTTTGTAACGAGCCAACATTTTTAACCTTTCTAGGGGTGTGGCTAACCCAGTTGACTAGAAGTGACGGTACATGAAATTGTGTCTGAGCTGTGGCAGCAGATTGACACATTTCCAAAGAATTTTCAGTTTTTTAGTTATTAAAAAAACTCTCCTTTGACCTACAAATTTGATGTTGGAATTATTGGAAAACCTCTAACTTCTATTTCTCGAGAAAAATATAAATTTTTCATGAGATTCTGTGATAGTGCAAAATTCAGAACTATAGAGTCAGAGTGCGTATGTTACTTTAAGCCATTGACCGGGCAATCTGTCATGTTAGTGAAATAACCTCTTGTACAGGGTGAAACTCCTAGCAAACAAAGAATTGTTCCCTGCTGAATTAGTTTATTTTATTTTATTTTATTTTTGTTTTCAAGGAGAACAGGTCTTGAAAAGAAATGTACACATTTCTGGTCTGTTTTACTATTTGACAAGTTGATGATATTTTTCACTCTAAGTTATGCATGTGCACGAAACACTATAAGCCAAGTCAGTAATAAAAAGTAGTCTGAGACAGTGTTCCAACAATTAAAGAAGCCTTTATCCATACAGAAGTGCTAAGTGCTAAACATTAGTTGATGTTAGTTAGTAGATGTCCGGTTGGAAATCTCTTTTAGGAGCAGGGCTTCACATTTGAGGTACTTCATTCCAGGTACCTTATTTCTAGCTCTACTAGAAATGTAAATTTTGCATTATTCCACCTGAAATTATCTTAAGTTGGCTAAAAAAAGAAGTGGTTATTTAACCCTCTTATAAATGCTGAAATGTGAAGGCCTGTAGAAGGATCTCCTCTTTTGCTATGTTAGGTGGAAACTTCATGGATGCTGGTGGTTTATTTGAAGACCCGCCTTTACCTGATGTCTCCATGGCACCTGAAGAAGAAGCTCAGGGTACATCAGGCAGCACAGCTCAAGGTAAACAAGATCAACAGTACTTTAAACAAAATTTCCTTGAATGTATATATTTTCATGAAAAAATATAAACCAGAGATCCAATTACTGGTGTCTCAAATCAGTCTGGTATGTGGAACAGTGTCTTTTATTTTCTTGATTTTGATAAGAACAGAGTCTTGAACAATTACACAACATATTTACAAGATATCCTCATTTTTTAATATCTAATTAATACAAAAGTATATGATTGTGATTCCCTAAAATGACAAAGGGCGGGAGCCCTCTGGCTCAGGGCAGTATGTTTCCAGATTATATTCATCATGTCATATTTAGCACTGGCAACACACTTCCAACAGCACAAAAACAAAAGTGAATATGTATTCCAACAGTAGACATATGTGATATACCCTTGAGCAAGGCGTTAAACGCCAATCAATCAAAGAGCAAAAATAAAAAAACCAAAGGTTTCCATGCATAAATTGCTAAATCTAGCAAACACACTGTAATAAAAATCAAAATGGATAAATCTGCTTAAAAATCAAAGCCCATGTTTATATTCCCCAATGCAGCAGTAAAGGATGTGTTCCCGCCAATACAAGGCCAGGCTGAGTCCGCCGCCCCGGTTCCAGAACCAGCAGCTGCGGCTGCTGCAGCAGCTCCTCCACACGAACAAACAACACTGGTCCATAATGAAGAGGAAGAGTTTGCTTTAGAGCCAATTGATGTCACTAGCGTACAAGGTAGGACCACCAAACCTAGCCTTAACCAGTTACTTTGGTTATTTTAGATTTTTCTGATTTCTTTCATGCATAACACCTGCCTGTAAATGGCGTGGCCTCTGTTACAGAGATTTAAAAAAAATAGGATTGAATCCATAGTGTTAGCCAGAAATCAAAAACAGGGTGTCTCAAATCACTATTTTGAAAGAAACAGAGTGTCTCATTTGGCATTTTTCCTATCTTTCCCATGTTAAATTTCACTGAATTAGGGTGACAACTGGATTCCAGGGTGTCTCAAAGACACCGAGACACCCCTCTGGCTAACACTATGATTGAACCTGATAACCCTTCTGAACCACACAATAAAACATCAAGGTTGATTTCAAGAAGTGATTGCAGTCATACTTAAATTATTCAATTACAGATTCTATGTGACTCTTAGTTGCAGATTTGGTTATAACCTCAACTTCTAAGCACTATAAGCCCACTGGTTAAGGGCAGTACGTTTCCAGATTATATTCATGCTGTCATTATCTTTCCAACAGCAAAAACGCTAAAGTGACGACACATTTTATTGTTGTGTTGAGTCGCTGTCTACTGCGAATAAAGCGCCGCCCTAGAAGTAAAATACCTTTGAGCACGGCACCAAACACCAACCAATCAATCAATCAACCAAAGCATTAATATTGAACGATAACAACAAAGCTTTGGGTTATGTTACATTTATTATAAACTGTAATGTACAACAAAAAAATCCAGGGAAAAGAGGATGATTGGATGTCCTTCTCTACCTAGACGTAGTGGATAATAGTAACAATATTTCCTTGCTCATCTAGCAAAATGAATCCCTCTTTTCAGGTACATTTGTAAGTTATTACACTTTCAAAATAAACAAAAACAAAATGTGTTGATTTTAAGGTACAGAGAAAAAGGGCAAGAGAAAGAGAAAGTTGATTGTAGATGACCAGAAGGGAATTCCTAGCGAATCGATGAAAATGCAGCTATCTGACACCTCAGATATTGTGTCAACCTTAGATCTGGCTCCTCCAACCAAGAAACTAATGCACTGGAAAGAAACTGGTGGTGTGGAGAAGCTCTTTGCTCTACCTGGAAGAGCAATCCACTCAAAGGTAGCTTCAAAGGTAAGTTTGCTTTTATATATGAGGAAGGCAGATACAATAATCAAAGGTGAACAGTTTATCTGTTATCTTGCAAGAGATACATTATTTTGAAATGGTGCTCTGAACTAAGGGGCACAGGGTGCAGATTTGTTGTTTTCCTGTTTTTGTTATTGTTATGTAAGTGTTGTTTCCTGCCTTGCAAGTTGCCAGCTTTGTTTACAGTAGTTCCTTTCACCAATAAATGAGTGGGAAAAATTAAGCCTATATTGTAGGATCTATAAATAGTCAAATGGTCTGCTGTCTAATGTACTAGTTTCTGAAATGTCTTGAAGCACACATTTGCCCTCTAATGGTCTGTAACAGCATACTGCACTGTCTTTCTGAGAAGAACGCAAATTCCACTATAAAAAAGTGTTTTCTCCTACAGTGCCAATAAAAGAAACAATTTTTTTTAGTTTAAATTATGTTGTTAGATTTGAGCTAATTTCAGCATTTGTGAAAGTCTTACGACATAATGAAGTATTTGGCTAGCAACTTAAGAAACTTGGTTGCATTTTTTTGTCCCCAGCTTTACAGTAAAAACCTTATCACAAAACCAATGAAAGAAGAAGAGGCCATTTTCGAGGAGGACAAGCCGGATTATGAATCTCCTGAAATTCCACGAGCTGAACAAACAGTCCAAGGTATGTCATCTGATTGTGACAAATTCTATTTGGCTTCTTTTCAATTTTGCTGTCAAATTATTGAATATGACTTAGACCGTAAGTGTGAGCAATAAAGTCATAACTGCTTTGTGGATGCTAGTTCTGGTCACCTTCATCATTAGATTTATTTGGCACCATTCTTTACATGTACGACTGTTTTTATCCAACAAATTGTAAGTCAGTTATGTGTATGCACAATGTGTTGAAATAAATTTGAACAGTCGTATGAAAATTGTAAGTAAAATTGGACAACTATTTGAATACAATTTTTGTTGGTGTCATCTAATGCTAATTTTTCCTTTCTGTAGAATTGACATTACCAATACCGGAGCGGACTATTGAGGATACGTCTATAGCAGACATTTCTGTACGATCTAAGCGAAGTAACCGTTCATTGCCGGAAGTGGAAACGCCCAGGATAGACCTGGCTCCTCAACAAACCCTGCCCATAGAACAGCCATCATTAAACACAACAGATTTACTGGCAACCAGTAACATCGGAGAGGGACTGGTTGAAATGCCAGCGGAACCAAGTATTCTGGAACCAATAGATATGGGTCCCAAATACCTGGATGATGAGCCTCCTTCAATTGCCCCATTCTCAGTACCCCCGCCATCTGTGGCGCCTCCATCTGTTGCCCCGCCTGACTCTGTGGCACCCGTAAGTATAAACGGGAACCACACAATTCCTTTTGAAAATGATACATTGCTTTTATGTACTAGTGGCTCCACAGATCAGTTTTGAGTAACATAGAATAACAGAAACTCTGAACAAGGAAGTCATGTTGGTATAGATAATATATTTCGGCTTTATTATGCCGTCATCAGTTAAATATATTATATAAGTGAAGTTTTCCGGTGGCTGCGGAATTAGCGGGGTGGTTTTTATGAGGTTTCTTCTCGTTCCACCATACTGTTATTTTATGTTACTTTTATGTACTATTTCCAATATAGCTAGATTCTTTGATCTTTTGAAATGTATATTAAGATATTCAAGCAAAACTTTAAATAACATTCATTATACAGTTATTTCAAACCTTTAATGATTAATCCATATCGAGGTTTTTCATTTTTGCCTCCCATCCATATCGAGGCTTTTTCATTTTTGCCTCCCATGACATCACTTACTGTGCATCACCAATATGTTTTATGGGATCAAGACACTAACCATTGCATTATGGCATTTTTTGTGTGTGTGGCAATGTTGCGTGTTAATAGGCATACTCTTTGATACTTTTGTTTAACACCAATCTTTTTTGGTATTGGTATTGTCATTCTTGTCAGTAAATCTGATTTAATAGATAATAAATCTTGCTATGACTGTTCTTTATGTTAATTTGATGTATTCATTTGTGTTTGTAATTCAGGCATTTGAAGATTTGGAGCCTGAGGGAAATGAAGCCATGCCAGAAACAGAAGAACAAGAAGAAAGAAGGCTTAACAAGCGTTCACAGCAGATGCAATACGCTCTAGAGACAGCATTTAGATACAATGAAGTACAGAGTTTTAAGGACTTGACACGAAGGCATAATCGTAAACAAGTTTGTTCCAAGTTCTACACCCTCCTGACTCTAAAGAAGCTGGAAGTGATAAATCTGCAGCAAAAAGAACCCTTTGGGGATATTCTCCTGTCGAAAGGGCCACAATTTGGTGTGGCGGTTTGAGATGGTAAACAGGAAGATCAACCAAAACTACAAAGCTGGATAAAGTTTGAAGCTCATTTTGTTCATCATTTAAAGTTTGTTCACAGTTTAAAGTTTGTTCAAGTAACAAATTGCAAGAACTTTCTATCTCGGACTTTACATAATCAACTTGCCTTCCTAAGGCAGGAAAAAAAAAACTACTGAAGGATATCCAGATGTTTTAACACTTTGTTTGATGATTGTATCCAACTAGTGTCACAGTGTGTTTAAAGTTGAGTCCAATGGAGGAACAGCAATTAGCCAAGACACAAACTGACTGATAGGTTTAAGTGTCACTCCTTGAATAAGTTCATATTTTTTTACTGCAAAACTTTCGCAATCCCAAACATTAAAGAGCTGTTCGATTTCTAATCAATCACACCAGCTTTTTGTGAAAATGCTTTGCCATTAATTTTTTTTGGACAAAATTTGTGAGATGAACAGAACAGGTATTCAACTAGTAATTTTGAATCTTAAAACTGGCCCCTGATTTTGGAAATGAATGAGAAGGAACCTTTCATTTTGTGCTACTTATTGTTTTATTTCACTCTCATATTGTTCATTGGGTAATCTCAAAGTGTATATAGTAAATCAGTCATGTTTCTTGTTGGGTAGCTGGTCAATATACATTGTGGCAGGTATATGCTTACTTCCTTAAGACTTAAGGAAGCGTGAACATGTACCTGCCGTGATTTTATTCACTACATGGATGATTATAAATGTCATGTTATTTGTAGCTCCTTGCAAGTTTTTTCATTTCATTTTGTATTGAATTACTGTTTGTCTCAGTGAGATGGTGCCGGCAGATCAAGTTTCTTTAATAATTTTTCAAAAACTGGATTTGGTGTCGTAGGTACATTTTATAAATAAAGGATACTTTAGTAAAAAAGACAACTAAATAATGTATTATAATAATAAAGAACTACCGCTTATGCCCTTTCCATTTAGCGTTTTCTGTCTCCTATTACGTGAAGTGATTGTACTCCATTTTAACATAATAATAATATAATAAGAAATGACTGTTTCATTTGGAATACGAATGTTTGCTTTTTGTTTGCCCAAATAAAACAGACAATCATATAAGTAATAGCTCACCTTACTAAATGACCCTATTGTCAATCAAGACTATGAGTAAGTTTGCTGCGTATTACTCGGTTTTTACACAGTTTAGTTTTACCGCTAAAGAAATAGCTTTTCACTATTTTCAATTTCCATTTTTAACTCAACCACTGTAGGTACATAACTATTTTCAAGTAGTCTGTAGGCAGAACAATATAACAAATTAGTTCCGAATTCTCTTCTTGGGTAGACATTTTGACTTTGTCTCCAAATGATCAATAAACAAACAGTTGAAAATTTGAACTTTTTAGAAAAAGTTTTTAACTGATTTTAAACAAATTTTATCGCTGTTAAACTTCAAAACGTAGACGATGGAAAAAATGTTCCATGTGTGTCACAAACATTAAATCCAATTTCATCCACACTATTGAAGATACTCTAAGAGTTTTAATAGTAATAAAATCAGTATGATCATATTTTATGCGTACAATGACATGTCTTTGTTAAAAACATGTTATAACTTTGTCTATTAAAGGGCCCAAACAAAGGCCCACCTATACACCAATTGGACAAACGTGAAATCCTTGGGTTTTTATTCAGTTCTTATCAATCATTTTGTATAAATAAAACTTTCATATCACCAAAATAAAGAAAACTTTGTATCTGATTGTGATTTTTCGCGTGACGGTTATGTGTGTATACATGTATACTATATCTATGGTTACTTATTAGTTAACGAGAAAGTTGATTGGTTGCGGATTTACACCGTTTTTCGCTCGGACGATGGCGTGCCAGCCCAATGGGTGAACTTGCATCTCCCGGATGATCTGTAGCAACAGTTGTACCGGACGAGACCACAACAATTGTGTTTACTGATGCCTCTTATTTTAGAGAGCATTAGGGATCTCCCACCGACGTATTAACAATTTGCAGTGTTGTCTAGGTGTTCTGGATTTCAATATTCAAGTCGCGAGAGTTATCTCCCATCGATAAACTTTCTATCCAATACAGTAACAACCGAAGTTACATACAGTATTGAAGTCGCGAAGAAGTTGGGTTGACGGATCTCATCAAGCTACTTCTCATTGGCTCTTGTGCCGCAGCAAGAGGTATAGTTCTGTCCCAGTCTGAGAATACTATTCTTGTCCCTGCTGAAATCAGCCGAGGAGAAGTACGTTGATGAAGTCGGTCACGTCACATTTTGCATTAAAACGGATTTTTTGACACTGCTATGAATTCATCGATATCTTGTTTGGAAGGCTGAATACCCATTTGTAGACTTTATTCAGCAATTCAACGACGTGAAGGTTGAGTTGTTTTGGAATTGATTTGATGAAGTTTTCAAGTCCATATTTTACACAGTGTGTTATATTGCATATACTAATAAACATTTGATAGGGATATTGTATGTTTTGACCAACTGGTCGGTGAATTAATAAATAATCAAATGGACTATGAATAATTCATGTTTCCTTGTACAATCTCGATTGTCACGTGCCTCAGAAATCACATTTAGCGCATGTATGGCGTATATATTGTTGTGTACTAGTTTGCTTTCGTATGAGAAAAAGCAAAGGCGTCTCCAAAGTTTGGTCACAGAAGACATGGAAGCGGGGCTAGTTATATATGGATTACGTTGTAGACTAATACAGTAGAACTCTGCATCTACAGGGGGGTGTAAATTCCCGAAGAAGGTGCTATGTAGGAGCGCGTGGCGAAAACTTTAAATGTTTCGCAGATCTTAATATCCAACTTCGGCACGTGGAACCGATGTCAAAATACCGGAAGTGTAGCATGGTGGAGGTCGGGAAAGGGCAACTGGGACCGTTGATGATCGTTTTTTGGTCATGCAGTCAAAACGTAATCCAAAGCAAACTGTAACGCAGCTGGTGTACATGTTTCTACACAAACTGCGCCGTGGTCTTCATGAGGCTAGATTGTGGTCACGTTGGCTAGTTCTGCGAGTGACTTCCGAGGGCTTGTCCAACGTGCATGCAAGATGTGCAAGTCCTTCTCAATGACTAAATATTAAATCTTTTATACTAATTGACAAACAGAAAGATGTTTATATTTCAGATTAGAGAGAGCACGCCAGACTTAAAAGCGAAATACACACTACCCTGCTCGCATGTGATGAATTGACTCCTATCTCTATGTTACTATCTTCACGAAAATTACACCTCAACCATGACTTATGGAAGCTCATAGCGGCCTCTCCCTCCTTGCCATGAATACATTTAACAGAAAAACGCGAGATTTAATAAGTAAATCTCATGGTTTTCAAATTCCGCCATTTTAAAGGCGAGATTTACCAGTAAGATATCGCGTTCTTGCTCCTTCAAAGTTTCCACATTGAAGAAAAGAAAGACAACTCGAGATTGTTGTGTAAAATCTCGTGGTTTGTAACTTTTAGTAAGTAATGTGGCGAGAACGCGAGGTTTAACTGTTAAATCTCACTTTCTTGTGAAAGCATACGCATGTCTCTAATTCAACATATCAAACCGAAGCTCCAAGTTATAACTGGCACGCATTAATTTTTGCAAACAGACAGATTTTGCCCCTCACGGTAATTACGAGAGACTGAGATGATGGACAAACTCGAGATTTAATCTGTATACATCTCGTGGTTTTTAAATTCCTTCATCTTAACTTTAGGCGAGATTTAACTTTAGTTCTCGCTCCCTTGTCCCTCAACCTGAGTAACACATCAACAAACCTGTAGATTAGACATGTAAACCCTGTTTTTTTTTTTAAATATATTATCAGAAGAGCGAGGCTTTACCGTAAAATGTCGCTTTCTCGTCTTAACAAAACAAGACAAAAAGTCGAAATTAGTTCTATCTCGTGTTTTAGTAATTTTTCTTTTAAATTAAGAAACGCAACATGGCGAGAATTAACTGTTAAAGATATTGCAACTGTCATACACTTTTTCCAGGGCAAGATGTGTTTGTTTGCTAACCTTGCCTTGTGAAACAAATAAGTTTGAGCTTCCGTTTCTTGTGCTGCAGTTGACATGCATGCGCATGCCCTCGCCGGAAAGTGAGATTTAACAGTTAAACCTTGGGCTCTTGCTCCCTAAACCATGCAATCCTTACTAAAAATTACAAACCACAAGATTTTACATAAGAATCTCGAGTTGTTGTCTTTTTTCTTCAAAGAGTAAACGTCGATGGAGCGAGAACGCAAGATTTAACTGTTAAATCTCGCTATCTCGCGATTTCGCCTCTAAAATGGCAGAACTTGAAAACCACGAGATTTACATATTAAATCTCGTGTTTTTCTGTTTTTTTTTTTTCTTTTTAAATCTCTACAGCAGATATTGCAACTGTTTGATTGACTTGCCTATCATACACTTCTTCCAGGACAAGATGTGTTTATTTACTAACCTTACCTTGTGAAACAAATTAATTGAGCTTCCGTTTCTTGTGTGCATGCCGTCGCCAGAAAGCGAGATTTAACAGTTAATCCTCGGGTTCTCGTATTCTCGCTCTCTAAACCAGGCAATCCTTACGAAGAAATTAGAAAACACAAGACTTTACATATTAGAATATCAAGTTGTCTTTTTTCTTCAAAATGTTAACGTCGATGGAGCGAGAACTGTAAAATCTCGCCTTTAAAATGGCGGAATTTGAAAACCACGAGATTTACATATTAAATCTCGCGTGTTTCTATTTCTTTGTATGCATCTCGATTGAGCGAGATCGCGAGTGGACGCTATATGAGCTTCCTTAATTACTGTGCGATGTAAAAGTATTTTTAATGCTAATCACTGGGAAGAACGTTTAACCAAATAGGTAACAACAATCCGAACAAAAGAACCCAAGCCAAATCTCAAGCCATTTAATCTTCGTAAATGTTTCACTGAATATGGTATTAAAACCGAAATGTATTTTCCGTACCAAAGTTACTCCCTCGTTCGGAGTTTCATCCTATGTTACTCGAAATTGATCTGTGGGACTACTGGCTTTTGCAAATAATTTTATACATTTAACTAGGCCTATACATGTACACGTTTGTATGTGGATTATATACAGTTATTAATGAGTTTATATATTTGGGTCTTTAGTTTAGTCTTTAATTAGTCTCAAATTCCCGCTGTGTGCCCAGTTGGGATCGAGTGAAGCAGAAGTCAGGTTTGACATAGCTCAGACCAAACCTAAATCGTCTAAAAATAA
>JAVFBZ010030529.1:0-11079 GCA_032466195.1 Katharina tunicata
TTTACCTGGATAAAAATCCGTTAGCTCCACCGTGAGCATCTGTAGCTCAGTCTGTTAGAGCGCTGGCCTTGCTAGCCAGAGACCCGAGTTCGAATCCCGGTGGAGGCAAGCAAAATTTTCTTTCTCTACATTTATATATAAATATATATGTTCCCTTTGTGAGTATGGGAGTGTGTTACCAGCACACAAACCCTTCCTGTGGTCAGAAAGTGAAGTTTACATACATATGTATACGTATCGTTGTGCTTTCCATCATCCATTCATGTTTATCGATTTACGTTTCCTTTTGTTTGGAGGTATTCTGTTTCTGTGTATATAATTCCGGCCTAAGAGCCGTGGCCCAAAGGCGTTCACATTTGACCAGCTGCAAGTGACTTTAACATTAGCGGAAATTGAGCTCTAAAGTTTCCACGTCCTGCCAAATGTCACCTATTTTAAACTTCTTCGGCCGCTGACATTATGCTGGGCAAACGTCCAGCAATTACACCCTTCCCTTTTTGCAATACAAATATTTGCCACACGTGGGCGGCATAAGTTAACTGTTTGTATTCGGATTGCAGGATAGAAGCTAAACAATTCAGTTGCGAAGTCGACCACGGCCCAACGCTATTGTCCTTAAACCCTAACGAGTTCCAATCACAAATGGCGCTCGCTTTTTTCCTTTATATCAGCAGACATCCTGATTGAAATCCTGATTTATTCAGCTTTTCAAACACACAATAACAAGACAAAAAATCTCAGTGGATCAGTTTAATTTTCATAACACAGATATCTGATTGGTTAATTCTAACAATTGTCACCATTTTCCAGTCGCCGACAACGTGTTTACAAAAGCTTTCAGTTTTAAGGATGGTCTGAAAGTATAATTGAATACAGGAAACATATTTAACAACAACGAAATAGAGAACCTATATAAAAGTACTGTTATATGAATGCTGTATCATTCTGCAATTTCAACGGACTCAGAGTCTTCCAACATTTTCAATTCACATAGGCTTTAGCAATAAGGCAACCGTCCTTTATTTGTTATTGAAATCACGTTGTAAGATCTGTGAAATCCTTCCACCTGGAGAAACGTCAAAGATTATAGCAAATATCGCTTAATATTGACTTCAAATTAACCTTTCCAAATGTTTTGGGACATAATACTGACTTTTCAAACACGAACAGGGCTCTACAATTATAATTGTATTACAGTCCTGCCAATGCATTCTAAGAGATGCACAAAGCTGTTTGGCCGGCCCAACAAATATGCAAATAGCTTAAAATGTCGTAGCTGGGCTAAGACAAATATGGCCAGTCACATAGACTGTCTCGGCCGTGAGATATTTCCCACATTCCACAAGGTTAAGCCCTCCGTTATTACGAGACACAGCAGCCAAGCTTTAACAGCAAAAAATAGCACTGTGTCAAGACATTTTCAGATAAGTAGAAACATCTGCAAGTAAATATACCAGTGTGTCGTTTGTTTGCGACAGCTAGGAACGTTGACTTTGTCTCTAATGATATCCTTTGTAAAAAAGTCTTCAGAGAAAAACGAACGAATGTGAAATGTGGAAACGGTTGCTAGATCCGCGATGGGGTTTAAAGGCATAAGCGTATGCTTCGTTGAATCAGATATCCGCTGACAATGATGCTGTGGAATAAATATTTTAAATATCCTGAAACTTAATTGTTCCCTGTAAGATTCATTTTGTTAAAGATAGCCCAACCCCGCAACAGGAAATACACAGTAACCTGCATAACAATCTGTATGATTTACACATGCAAAGAAATCCCTTAATTCACACAAACTGCTGAGAAACATCAGTTTAATCGAATTCAGGGCTATAACTTTACAAATTGATGTGCATTGATTCCCAAGCGGAGTGCGCCCGTATCTTGTCCTTGTGATACATTGTTTACCTATACTATATTGAAGGAGAGTCAGAGACACCGATATGGGAAGAAACTTACACCCACATTTTTCATAATATTAGACATACAAACATGATTCATAACAAATTCATGACGACTGAGATGGATTTTCAACTTCTGGGTATATTGGTAAGCGACGTTTCGGCCTAGAGGATAAGACCGATTTCAAGCAATCAGGCAATCTTACCATCTAGGCCGCAACATCGCTTACCAATACACCCAGAAGTTGAAAATCCATCTCAGGCGTCATGTTTTTGTTGTGTACCCAGCTTCTAAATGCTGCTTAAACAAGAGGATCCATGCCTTCCGGGCAATCTGAATCTATATTGTCCAGCTTACATTGCCAAATATCCGCCTAAGCTACACATGCTTGTTACAGTATACATTCCTGGAATAGGTGGCACTGAAATCATTAATTTCCGAAGAGTATGTTTAGTGTAGTCAAAGATTTCTTAACGTATCTGAACCGGTATGTAATAAATACTTCACACTGAATCTATATTTCCGAGAACGATAAAATGGATTTCTGGAGTAGACGACGTTACGTTGGTTAAATGGAAATTCGAAGGCTTATCAGATACATGTCTATGTGTGATATAATGTGAAGAACCTGGCTAAAACCACCCTACGATCTCTTGAGTCACCAGAAAGTCACCTAAAGTAAACTAGTTGTTTAAACTTTGCCATATACAGACAATGAAAATGTCATATATGGGGCTTTGCGAAAGAAACCACCATGTTGGATAGTGACGTCATTCACCAGATCAGCTAGAGTTTACGACAGTCGGTCAAAGAAATACAAAAATATCTTGATCTTTCCGTATTTCTTTTAAAAAGCGCCTTTCTGCAAAGTATACGTGATTATAACAACATTAAATGTCAAAGTCAAAGTCTTATCATTAACTGTTGATTGCCAATAAAGTCAAATTCTTTGACTACGATGTTACATAAATCTGGTCAACTGGACAAACGATTTTATTAACACCGAGGTTGCAGTTCCCACCTGGATCCTTCAACAGAGTACAGATAGCTACTACACTTTACCATATATCCACAAGACAATGTACATAGGTACCAGCTTGGGTGTGAGTAAAATTCACCTATAAGAGCATGCTTACTAAATAAAATTGTTTGTCCAGTTGACCAGATTTATGTCAATTTTTACGGGATACGGGATATGTATAGACCTTATTTTTTTAACCGGATACAAACCCACACGGAATTCAATAAACGGCACTAAGCAATCCAACTTTCAACAAACTGGGTTAAAAATCGGCCCATTGATGCCAATTTGGATGTCTATCTCTGAAAGCATGTTAGTTATTGCCATTGCCGTACAAAACATGTCAACGGATTTCATGTTGTAGAATACAAAACTAGATATCGTACGTAGCAGAGGCACAAAACGACGTCTGAGGCTGCTATTAATTGACATTTCTGTTTCAGATTTTACTTTATAAGATCACCCGTAAGCGCCGATACAGAACGGATATTATCAGGACTTTACAAGCTTGGCAACCCGGAGGTTCTGTCAAGTACACTCCAAAAGGTCTGGCAATCAGATATGAATGGGGTCCGTTGCGATATTCTGGTAAGTGTATCTTGTGCTGTGTAATCTATATTTTGTTTTTACTGTTTGCTTAATCACAGTGGCGACAACAACGACGAGAACACGATACTACGTATTTGTCGCCTTCAATAAATTAACTACAATACTTATTACTTGATAAAACAAATGAAGTTAACATTTTAGGAATAAATTATTTACGGCACTTTGTCTTACAACAGTAAAGGCTACTGAAAATGTCATTGAAGCTGTTATTAAAAGTTCTGACAACTTGTCTATAGAGACTGGGTAGGAGTTCCATTTTCGTTTGACTAATTTGTCTCTTAAGCTTTATGAATACGCAGTTAATTAAGATATTATAATTCAATAGAGATTCTGATGATGACAGACACAGTGAATCATCAGTAGTTTTTCTAGCAATAACAAGGATAGTAACACAATGAATCAGTGCAAAACAGTTATTATTAACCGTACATTTAAGTAAGTAGGTGGAGGAAGACTTTCTTTTCAATGACAACTGCAAATAAAGTCACTGGTATTATTTGTACTCGGTAGCAGATTTAGTTTGTACATACTGGGCTGTTGCGATAATATGTTGTATGTATTTGTCATAATGTCTTAATGACACGACAAAGTTCCAATGAATGGGAAGAGCCATGAGAGTGGTGGAAACTTGAATTAAGTATCTTTCTACAGCTTATATTCTTCATATTGACTCAGTATACCCATTTTTAAGTAGTATCGTTTCAGTTCATGGAGTTTTACTTTCTCAGTTTGAATTTGCTATTACAACTGACTTTATATCTAGCTGGTCTCGCTTTCATTTCATTTCAGTACGGTTTGGTTCAAGTACAACTGTTTTATTCCTCTCTTTCTTTTCAGCAAACATGGCCTTCATAGCATTTGAGGCTGCAGATTTGGGAATTTTCAGGTGGTGGTACCGAAAATGGGCCACAAAACAGATCCACTACGCGTTGGGGTCTACAGGAAGAAGTTTTGTCGTAGGTTACGGAGAAAACCCTCCCCAGCGACCTCACCACGCCTCCAGGTTAGATAGTCTTAATACTTTCCTACTTTATCGAGCTCTCGCAAATGTTTTCGTTGACACGAATGATCTTTTTAATCCAAATAAGCAGAGACAAAATACAAAGCAAAACGACATTAAGGAAAACCAAAAACACTTATAATGGACTGTTTCTTGAAAATATATTTTTCAAAAGTGCTCGAACCTGTTTTTTCTCAATTGCGTCGCTCTTCCACAGTAAAAGTTGCTTCTTCTTTGCAATTAAGTTTATATAAAAACATTAACAAATCGAGTTTCGCCGCACCTACGATTACTTCTCAATCATGAGACAAAACTAGACATGGCGCACATCATTCCGTGAAATGGGGCCGCCAATAAATCAAATTATGTATGTATGTGCCGCACCTAAATCCATATGTTAACTTTCGACATAATGACTTTCCTCTATGTTTCAGCTCGTGTCGCCCGATGCCATGGCCGTGTTCTTGGGATGATTACACGAATGAGGGCCCTAATCCCATAGTTCTCTACGGGGCCCTAGTTGGAGGGCCCGACCTAAATGACCATTACACAGATAACCGAACCGATTACCTCCATAATGAAGTGACTTGTGACTACAACGCTGGATTTCAATCAAGCATAGCGGGTTAGTTGCTATCCGCTCAGTCCGTCATATGTATGAAATATTTTTCTTATAAACGTGTAAATGTGTAAGCGAATTATGACAAGCCCATCTCTTAGAATAAGGGACGCAACCCTGTCAACAATTTCAATATTCAGACATTTTCTTAACTTATGTTAGACGTCAGAGGAGAATGATGACAAATCCAACTCCCAGAATAAGGGACCCAACTCCGTAAACAATTACAATATTCAGATATTTTCTTAACTTATGTTAGACGTGAAGAACATGCCTTCCTATCTCTTGTCGATAATAAATAGTTCAGCATAAATAGTTCAGCATAGAGCTAGTTAATAATGCTCCACACTTTATAGCCATTCCTTTTTAAGCCTTCTAATGATGCTATGTATAGAAAAGGGTTTAATGACTTTAGTTTATGAAAAGGAACGCGCAAATCCTAAGCAAGTCTCATCAGATCGATTGGGATTCTAATGAAATGGAGGTGGTTGCAATTGCAAGGTTTCTCTACAAACATGTGAAGAAAACAAAACAGTCTGAAGTTTGAACAAAGTTCCGGTTACCATATAATCCTAATCAAATTGATTAGAAATGAGCAATGATCCATAACGCCTAACGTCTCTATGTATAGATTCATACGAAGATATGGGGTCACTTACACGAAATAGGTCGTATGACAAAACATTAGGTCGTGTTAAACTACGTGCAGTAAAACATCGTACGATATTTTATGGTCGTACGATATTGTCGTACGGAATTTTGTAAAAGTTTTGTCTTATTTTACATACATACTAGTCACATATTTACATATACTTACATTTATCTTTTCAGCTCTTCGACAAATTTACAAGAAAGATTTCGATTGATCTGGGCTTAGTTTATGCATTATATTGAGGAAAGGAGTCACAACTATTTAAGTATTAAGTATGTTTCGTCAAATGGAACGTAGGTAAAACTCAGACTGAGACAAACATGTGTGGCAGCCTTAACACTATTACAGTGACTACAGTGTGAACTCGTTCCTCAGTAATCAAATTGATTTCAAAGCTTCATATGTACACCATGCATATATTAAGGATCCTGCAATTATTATGACAATTGGATGAATTATGACAAGTGGATATGCAATTATGGAACAGTATATATCCTGTAATATATTGTCTTTCAACAAAGTTAGCCAATAAGTGAAACGCAACACAAAGAATTGAGAACTAAACGAAAACCCCAAGACAAGATGGAGTTTCACTCTGGCATGAACTATTGCGGACGGCTGTTCACAGAAATACAAGCTATCACAAATATTTTGCTGACTGGTAAAACTTGTTTAAAGGGGAAGTAAACAAAAAGCAAAGTCATAGTCAAATTACGTACTAAAAAAAAGGGTCGTATCTTTATCCAGATTGAGAACACCAGCATTATTGTCATTATGACATCATGTTGTTGTCGTAGTAATGTGTCCGCAAGTGCGCTGTTGAATGAATCGTCTAAGTATTACTAACAACTTTTTTTTATAATTAAACAGAGAAAAAAAGTTGTCATAGGGCCGATTCAATTTGAAGAATGTAACAGTCCGACAAAATAGATAAAATCGTGAAGCTGTACCATCTAATCACATAGAAACTTACCCGCAACAAACAGCAAAGACAGATTACTCTTTCTAGATGAACACCAAGACGCTCAGTCAGTACCTTAGAGTCAAAGACTCGACGGAAGGTAAAATGATTTGATTCTCTTTTTTAGAATGAGTCAAATTACAGACCCTACCCATTTGTTTACAAAACTTGTATTACATTGTTGTATGATTTTTGTTATTGATTTTTTTGATTTTGTACGGTTTTGTAGAAAACTAGAAATCCTACAAAAAATGTAATACCAACTTGGTATGGTCTTTGTTCTGATTGGCTTACTTTCCCTTTAAAATGTCTAGTTTAAATATCACAAAAACCTGACAGTACCTAAGCCACATTTTATTCGACTTAAATGTTTATCCAAGTAATGCCACTCGGGCCACTGTACATGAGGCGGTTGATATACAAACAAATAGAGGTATGTGGTGGGGATTGAGTAGCGAATTTTCTGTCTGATGCTTCGATGCTTATCTTCAAACAAATATTAAGTCAGGGTTGGGATTTTAAATCCCGGTTTCTCTCCAATAAACCAGAATGAAAACAACTGGCAAGTATTTCATAAAATAATCGGTAATTCGGGATGCCGTTAATTATTAGGGTATTAGGGTGTATGTCTTGGGAATCTCATTTTAAGAACTTTTTTACAGAGTATAACGCCTACATTCCGAGCTAGCACGCAAGCGTATAATTGTACTTATATTGTATTTTTTTTTAAAACATTGAATGTAGATGCATCGTTTTTATACGTACTGGGAGTATGGAGGCATATAAAATGTTGGCGCCATATAGAGTTTGAATGCCTCCGTTACTTATATTAGTAATATTTCTATTGATATGCTTAGAAGTCGGTTATAAACAAATCTATTTGTCTTTCAGATTTTTGCTCTGAATTTGTTACGCACTGCTCGTTTTATAAAGATAATTAGACAATCTGTAGAATGGTGATATGTCTACCTCCATAACCCCCACTGTATAAGCCATTAGGGAATCAATGTGTACGATAACATATGCCGAAGAGACTCATTAATCATCACTGGTTAGTTAAAGTTATTCATAAATCTGTTGTTTAAGGTAAAACAAGGAAACCTTTACTCTTAATTTATTTTTTCCATGATGGATTTTCCTACACCTCCAATGTCATGGTACCAATATACATTCATGTACATGTAACCGTTCCTATGTTTTCTAGTGTTGCTTTGGTCACCAGATGGCGCTGCTAAACATTGTCCGATATGTACACATTAGTTGTAGACTTATTCGCTAAATTCCAAGACAGCATATTTGACGATGCCC
Source organism: Katharina tunicata (assembly GCA_032466195.1). Taxonomy (NCBI): domain Eukaryota; kingdom Metazoa; phylum Mollusca; class Polyplacophora; order Chitonida; family Mopaliidae; genus Katharina; species Katharina tunicata. The sequence continues at coordinate 8,070 of JAVFBZ010030529.1, forward strand.
ATCGCTCTTAATTTATCGTTATTCTCACTTTAATATTTAATTGAATTCGGCAGCACTGATGTGCTTGTCCCTGGTGTTTAAGCCCTGGGCTCGGATCTGTTCCCTGGTGGCTCTTACGTAAAATATCTACAAAAAAAGGATTGTAGCCTCTAATCTCCCGAATTTTAAGCTAAACTATCCCTTTCACACATAGAAATTTCCAAAACCAGGTCATGATTTTTATGTCTTAGTATTATTGTTTGTATAAAAACACTAACTTGTTCCAAATGGTGAATATATTGTAATAGGTTCAGTTTTCTGAATTTAAATATGTAAATAAAGTTATGTATGAAAATTGTTATGTGTTTTTTTGTGCGTCCGTTCTCGGACGTTGGTAAACCATGCCCTTAACCGATGTAGCTAGAATAACGCTTCATAGTAATGCATATAAAGAGTTAAATAACAACTACATAGATGGAATATCAATTTGGATTGGCATACTTTGGAGGTGCAAACGCTCGAAGCAGTATGTTGTCTTTATAAATATAGTATTATATTTATAAATGTAAAGAAATAAATTTTGATTGCCTCCAGCGGGATTCGCAATCAGGTCTGTGGTTTATCAGCGCAGCTTATATACAAACACAAAACACAAACAGTGTTAATACCAGTGATGTAAGAACGTCCTGCGGGATGACAGACCAATCAGATTGAGAATGGCATTGGATTATGGATGACAGATTATGGAAGTAATTAGATTATGCATGCGATAGATTAAGGAAGACATTACATTATATTATGGAAGTCACAAGGCTATGGATGACAATAGATTATGATAGTTATTTGACTATGGAAGGCATTAGATTATGGATGACATTAGATCATGGACGACATTACATTATGACAGTTACTTTACTGTGGAAGGTATTAGATTGTGGATGACATTAGAGTATGGACGACATTAGATTATGAGAGGTTTTTGACTGTGGAAGATATTAGATTATGGATGACATTAGAGTAAGGACGATATTAGATCAGACGACATTAGATTATGAAAGTTATTTGACTGTGGAAGACATTAGATTATGGTCGACATTAGAGTATGGATGGCATTATAGTATGGACGACAATAGATCACGAACGACATTAGAGTATGGACGACATTAGATTATGAAAGTTTTTTTACTGTGGAAGACGTTAGATTATGGATGACATTAGATTACGGATGAAATTAGATCATGGATGACATTAGATCATGGATGACATTAGATTATGGACGACATTAGATTATGGATGACATTAGATTATGGATGAATTTAGATCATGGACGACATTAGAGTATGGATGCCATTAGACTATGGATGACATTAGATTATGGACGGCATTATATTGTGAGAGTTTTTTGACTGTGGAAGACACAGATTATAGATGAAATTAGATTATGGATGACATTTGATTATGTATGACATTAGATTATGGACGTCATTAAATTATGGACGACATTTTAGTATGGACGACATGATATCATGGACGACATTAGATTATGAGAGTTTTTTGACTGTGGAAGACATTAGATTATGGGTGATATTAAATTATGAACGACATAAAATTATGGATGACATTAGAGTATGGACGACATTAGATCATGGACGACATTTGATCATGGATGACATTAAATTATGTATGACATTAGATTATAGATGACATTAGATTATGGACGTCATTATATTATGGGTGACATTAGATTATGTATGACATTATATTAAGGATGACATAAGATTATGGACGTCATTAGATTATAGACGTCATTAGATTATGGATGACATTAGATTATGGATGACATTGGATTATGGGTGACATAAGATTATGGGTGACATTAGATTATGGATGACATTGGATTATGCGTGACATTAGATTATGGATGACATTAGATTAAGGATGACATTAGATTATGGACGTCATTAGATTATGGACTTCATTAGATAATGGATGATATTAGATTAAGGATGACATTAGATTATGGATGACATTAGATTATGGATAAGATTAGCTTATTAGGACTATGGATGAGATTAGACATAAGGCATAAGAGTATAATTGAGATTGAATTTTGAACTGCATTACATTACGGACTCCTGTAAATTATGGATGACACGTTGTGTCAGTCATTTGACTATGTTTGACATTAGATTATAGATGAGGTTAGATTATGGATGAGACTCGATTGTGATTGGTATTACATTATGAACATAGAAAGGCATTATACACGACATATATAATTATATTAAGGATGATATTAGAATACGGAAATCATAAGACTGTGCATCATACATTGGTTTGTATGACATTATATTTACGAAGCATTTAGAATATGGGAGCCATGAGATTAATGAAGCCTTTGGATTTTGGATGACGTAAGATTGCTTTTACCACAATATTAGGGAGAAAATGATATATTGAATGACAGAAAAATATGAAAGACATTTGCTTATGGAATCAAGTGGATTATGGATGACATTTAAAAATGAATGCTTGCTGTGGGTCACTGCATTATACCTGAAGAAAAGCTGAAGAAAATGTATAATTACAAATAGCATTTAACTTAAAAAAAAATACAACTTTTGGCAAGACAACACAACAAAATCTGAAAACAAAATACGATAAAAAAGGATGGAAAAAAACCTCAACAACATTATATCGAAAAAGGTATATAAGGAAAGTTTTCTGGTGGCTGTGGATTTCGCGGGGAGGTTTTAATGAGGTTTCTTTAACGTTTTCTACCATACACCGGCAACGCAAAGTCATGATATAAATGCAATGCTCTTAAGAACGACGATAAACAGTAATCAAATAAATAAAATAGAAAAAAAAATATAGAAAAAATAAACTAAATTGACAGCTGTAAAGAGAGGTGTGGACGGAGGGCTAGAACGCATACGAGTTGGTCTTATCGAATATATATATATTTTTGTATAAATGTAGAGAAAGAAAATTTTGCTTGCCTCCGCCGGGATTCGAACTCGGGTCTCTG
>JAVFBZ010030551.1:0-11078 GCA_032466195.1 Katharina tunicata
GTTTGGGATGTGCAATACGAATTGGCATGTTTTCATATTACAAAAATCAATTCGTAACAAAATATTTTGAAAACAAATTGGTATCGTTTCTTTTGGACACTAGTTTACATAGACATGGTAACAGTAACCTGTCTAATATGCTTTCCAAAACAGAACGATGCTATTATTATTCCCTTTGTATGACTATGTCTCAGAATTGAAAGAAGCGAGCTTCATGTTATGTGGACAAATTCACATGATTAAATACAATAAACACCGTATACATTGTGACCCCCTTTGTTTGATAAGAAAAAAAACATGACATATATCGTATCTGTCGAAAAAGTTTGCTGTATTATTTAGGCGCTCACTTGTAATCATCACCTTGTTCTATTTGTAGATGTCTAGATTTGTTTTACTTCTTAATTTGATTTATTGGTCTATTTTTTCTCCCGAAATATAGGCTATTGAACGGCAATATCTAGAGTACTTAAATAACTTCAAAGATAAATAATAAATAAATGTTTATGGTACGATTGACATGCATGTATTTGTCATAGGTGAGCCAATATTTGTTTCTCGATTGTCATTCCAAGGACTTTACGCGTAGAATGGTTAAACAGTTTTGGTCCCAGAATTCTGATTACCCAATGAATTGTGGTTTTATACTGATTGATATTGGAACTGACAGAATATATGTTGAACTTTTTATAAATTCTTATTACCGGACTCTTGGGATGTCCGTTATCTGGTCCCTACTTAATATCCGCCATGACTCCAGCTATATCTCATACATAAATTTGATGTCGTAGATTCATTTGACATTGGGCAATCATCCTACCAACATAGTGATTTGTCTAGACATAGACGAACATGAACGTGAAGAGTAGACTGCATATAGTTTAGACAAGTCTTTTCACATAAAAAGACAGACCAGCATACATAATACACGTGCTTATTATACATTCTTATAATAGAATGAAATTGTCAAGTTAGGATTCCTATGCGACAGTAATAAGTAAAGCATATATGAATGTAGTGCGAGCATTATTGAAACTGGAGATGATTATAATATATATAGAGATTATAATGACAGTGCGGGATACGCGACTATGTATCAGCTCGAGTTGGCTGAGGTCGGACTGCAGTATCAATCGAGCTCGAAGTGTTTTCTGCCTTACAGTCCATGGGAATCCCCTGTAAACAAAACATTGAAAATAGTCCAGGTTCAGAGGATGTAGATATGGATAAATATCCGATGGCTCTGTATCCTGCGAGTCTGCGCTATAGGTATATGATAAACATGCATATTATACTCCTGACACCTTTTATATTGGTTCAGCAAGTACACATATGCAAAGTTTGGACTCATAATTTATAACAAAAACAAATTCGAAAAGAAATAATAATATACAAAATGAACACGAAACCCAAGATATAAATAGACCAAAACATTGAGACCAGTTCTTAAATTAATTTGAAATGATTTACTGGATTATCCGTCTTGTGACGACTAACAGAGTCAGTACTAAATTAGGTGTTTTGTACAATTATATTCCCCATACTACTTAAAGTGCCCATTACTTATGAGCATTATGTAAAGATTCCTTTAATTCGGACTTAAGTCCAGCAAAGATGACTCCATCTAGTGCCAGAAACATTATATTGTTCCTCTCTCCAAGGAGTCAGTAATAATATGTGAGTTTGATACAAGTGTTCCCAGGGTAGGTTCAATTTTAATCATCGTCACCCGGGAAAAAGACCATGTGACACAGAGTGACAAAGAAAACGCAATTAGCTGTCTTGAATTAACAAGGCATGGAGACTGATTACATGTGTGTCGGTACAAAAAACCCGCAACGTACTACTTCACAAGAAAACAGTTTGTGATTCATGATTATGATAACGCTTTAACAAAACTAAATGAGCGGGACAATCAAAGGGATAACAATTGGTCTTCCAAGTAAAGTATTTGTTATCTTGATAGCGGGATTTTTTTTATCAAAACGGAGAGATGCTTTGTCTCTCAAAAAACAGCAAAAACCCACAGCTGCTTTCAAGAGAATATTTCGCGTTGCTTGGAAGGACGTATTAGATAAGGAGACGCATGGTCGTTAGTAATACAAAGAGTAAAAGGCAGCCATCTAAACCAATATATCTTTCTTCCAAATATGTAAGTTAGTTATTGTTGTCGGTGGACCTACGCTAACTGCCAAGAGACAGCACCATGTTACACCATGTTAACTGAGAGCATTTGTATATTACATTGGACGAAAATTGTAGACCGTACCCTAAAAAATAATTTGCCTGGGATGACGTTATTTAGGAGCAAAACAATTCCGGACGAAGTAAAATGAAAATCCCCCGGCACTGGCGTGTAAGAGAGGGTTTTTACAAAGTATCCAAACTACTTTATAATCTATTAAAAGTCTAGTCAACCTTAAGTGATATTGATGTCAGCCACGACTCTTCACGGGAAATGCAATCTTCCTTCTCCTCCGTTGAAGATATCAAGATAAAAATTTAATTTTCAATTGAACCAACGTGACACCAACAATACACTTAACAAAAGACGACTTCCAAAGGGCTGTGATCCCAAGAGATTTCTACATAAGAGAATAGAACTCTTTAAATACTGCTTAAAACGTGATAGCCGTTGAACGGTATTCTTAGTATATGTTAACCATGAATTGTAACTTTTTAATTGGGCGAACATTTGGTCGTTGGAGGAATCATCCGCCGAACATGAAAATCTACTAACCTAAATAACAACGGTACTAGTGTACGGGTTTATCGAACCTCAGTCAGTTTAAGTGTTTAAAACAATATTTCCCGGGTAATTCTCATAACTTCTTTATCAAATACTGCTTGTGGTAAAGTATATCTTACTTTTCAGTCGCTGAAGTGAAAGTGATTTTAATGTTCTTGTGATTTTCGTGACCAAAGAAATAACTATTGTTAGTATTGTCAACCAAGCGCCATTCTACGCAGTATGAAATTGTAAGTCACTCGTTTTAATAAACAGTAGGAAGGCAATTTTCACGCCCTCTGGCTAAGGATAGTATTTTTCTACATTATATTCATGCTGTTATACTTAGCACTGGAGGAACATTATCTTTCCAACGGCAATAACACTAAAGTAGGTACACATTTTTAGGTTTTGTTAAGAGTCACTGTCTACTTTTGGAATACAGCGCCGTCATATAACTGAAATACCCTTGAACACGGGGTTAAAAAACAATCAATCAATCAAGAAATGTTCTCAGTCGTCATTGAAACAGTATACCTCTGTTATAGTTGTAAAATAGTTTAAAACATTTGTAATTAAAGTGAACCTTAAATTGCATATAAAGATTATGTCCAAGAAAACGTTTATTAAATATCCGTAACATAACAAACTGAAAACTTCAAAGAAAATTTGCACATAAAGTATGCAAAATCAGGGATGAATAAAACCTTACAATAAATAATCCAAAAACAATGCGTATTTTAAAAAGTAATGGTATTGGACTACAATAACATATCTTGAGTATTGAGTCGGTAGTTTGACACTTTTAATTGCGTTAATAAAAACACGAACAAAAAGTCTGGATTGATTACTAAAGGATATATAAAATTACAAAAGAACATCTTGAACAACAGCAATGATACTTCACACCAGGTGCTATAAATTGACCAAAGGAACATCAAATTGACCAAAGGTAGGCCTTTGTCTATTGCCAGCGTTCGCAACGGGTTCCTTCACCCGCATGGCTGGCATGCCGTCATGTGAGTGAAATAACCTTATGTTCGGCGATAAATCAGGCAAATAAATCACCTCTGCAAACGTGTTCAAATAGTTCAATTAATCAACGTAGTCCTTGAGAATGAAATTGTATAGTTACAATTAAGACAGAGTGCTTGTTACTTGTTTTTTTCCACATCTTCACAAAGATTTACTCACATTAAATCCTTTACAATTAGCCTGTTTGATTGATTTTTTAACGACTTACGTAAGGCTATTCATTGTCTGTCGTTAGAGTAGTATCAGCTATTTTGTATTTATATATATATTTGAGGTCGAGTGGTCCAAGCAATATTTCCTTTAAAAGCATTTACTAGAGAGTTGAAAACGTTAACAGAAATACAAATGTGTATTCATTATTGGCTTCTGTTTGAGATGATTGCATGTAACCCTGGATACATAATGCTACTTTTTTATAAACATCAATGTCCAGACCATTTGTACATAATTTTAGCACAACAACAGAACCTTTTGAGACATGATCGATTGATTCTGTTAGTGTTTTACGCCGAGATCAAAGAATTCAATTAGAGATATCTCTAATTATTGAGGGATATCCCATATTATCATTTAATATACAATTAGAGATATCTCTAATACCTTCGATTTAGAGATATTTCTAATACACTCGAATTAGAGATATTCCTAATTGAATTAATTGTCGAGAATAACAGATATCTCTAATTGGTTAGAGATATCTCTAATTAAATTAGAGACATTTCTAATTCAATTAGAGATATCTCTAATTTTTTTATTAAATAACAATTTCACCCTTCATAGAGTTGTGTCAAAGATGTCTTCCGTTTCGATCTCATATGTACAAAACAATGAGTTGTTACTCGGATATCAGCTGATAAGGTATACTAGGCAGCTGTTTCCATCACCTTTACCATCGAGACCCTCTTCTATGCAGAAGCCTGTCTAAAGATGTAATAAGTTTATTAGCATGTTTTTAAAATGACATAATGCTCAGCGCCATGGTTTATTTTTTAAACTCCGCTCTTTAGGATTGAATGTTTTAACCTTGGATTGCATTTTAAATTCTCCTGCTAAATTAAGACCAAAGGTGTTTACTGCCCTTTCTTTGTTTATTCTACGTTCGCGTAGATTTTAATTATATACAATTATTTACATAATATTTATATCTGTATGTAATGTATATCTATGTCGGCTAACACCTTATGAACAATCTTCTCCCTACTCTTTTAACACGTCCATTCAGTCATTTATGACGTAACACTGCTTTAGACTATATTATATCTATATATGCATTTGTCATTATTTATGAACAATATAAAGCCTATCTAGAAATATATTGTTAAAATAGTGTAAGTCAGCTCAATGTCAAGTTTTGGGGCGAATAAACCTACATTAAACTTGGTTTGTATGCCCCATCAAAATTTAATTCCATTCCATTCCATACTACATCGATATAATTGAAATAGATTCGTTTTCTGCACGGTGTGTTTACATACACTGCACTCGGACAAGATCAGTCATTGCGGATGACTTCCTACTAAATATAAATATCACAATTTTTTTATAACTAATATTTTTCTATTAAACTTCATAGGCGTTGTGTTACAGAGACTATATGGGAAATAGTGATGTCTTTTTATCATTCCACGTGTGGTCTTTTAAACCATCTGAGTTTGTTTGGTCACGCAATAGGACCCATTTTTCGCGTCTTTAATAGAAAGCTGCATATTAATCCGACTTATGTTGAGAGTGTGGACGTAGCATAAATCGTTTATATGTTTTCCCACGGTTCAAACGGCAAAACGCATCAGCCGTAATTTTTTTTTTTAAATGATGTTAGTTTTAATATGATTCAAATTTAATAATCAATTAATTAATAAATAGACATACAAAGATATTGGCGTTAATTGTAGGCCTCTCTGCTAAGTTTACAATGACATGGCTTAAAGGGTTGAGAAAACGAAAAAGTTACTCCGAGTAGTTAGACTGAAAACATCAGTTTTGGAAAATGGTATTATCAGTGTGTGGATAACTTTCAGTATCTTGGTAGAGCCAATTGTTCACGTAAATTGTATGCTGGATTTGTCCTGCCATATAAGAGATACGTCTGTGAAATCAACCATTATTCAATCAATATTGATGTTAGTCGCCACAAACATAGTATGCCCTTTCTTCTGACAAATATTGTTTGTTTCATTTTGATGACGAACATTAATTGAATAATGGATAATGTAATATACACAATATATATAGCGAGAGAAGTCAACCATACAATTTAAGAGACCAATTAGCTCGGATTCTGATTTTTTTTCGTCCCATTTAAACCTCTGAATGTGTTAATCATGCAACATTCTATCCTTCATATCCACTAATATTTATTCACGTCGTGATATAATGCATCGCTTCCATTGTCATTGTTTGATTATCACTCATCTTCTGTCAGAAAAATCACATTTATGAAATAGCATTATCACGTTACATAAAGTTCGGCTGTATCTGATGATTTAGATCCAATAACACAAAGCAGATTGTTGAACAAGATCTGATTGTTTTGAGCACTGTACAATGACATTGACTAAACTGGAAACTCAGTCATATAAAGAGCACGACTTCCTTCGCGGCACATTCATGAAATTATATAACAATATATAAAGCAGTGTAGTACCGAGGTAACTAACGGACTCAGCATCATGGTCTTCCATGGTAATGCAACAACTCCTTTATTTTTATTTCCTTATATTTCACAAGCTGATATAGGTGCGATCATTGCAGCCCGCATCTGGTCAAAAATTTTCTTTGTGGTTGGAGGATTTGTCTGTGCTTTCGGAACAGTGGGTAATTTACTCTTTATCGCTTCGTTCATATCCCAGAAGCAGATGAGGACTGTCTCTAACTATTTGATATGTCTTCTGTCATCAGCAGATCTGCTAGCATGTTTAGGATTTAACCTGGTCTATATGTTAATGGTGGCTTTCAAATGGACCCTTTTAAGTTGTTGGATTTGGCTGGTATCTTCTCCCCTGTTTCCGATTTTATCGATGTACACTCAACTTATCATCAGCGTGGACAGAATGGTGCTCGTCACTCAGCCTGTCTATGTGTACAGACGTTGGTTCAGTAAAAGGCTTTGCACAGTTTATGTTCTTGGTGGATGGCTGGTTCATGTCTGTATCGTCGTTGTTATCTTAGTCGTTGGAAAATTGCCCCCTTTCAAAGGAAATCATTACTGCCGTTCGTATGAGAACCTTAATGACATGAAGGCCCAAACCCTTTGTATTTATATTGGATTCTCTTTCGTCTACTTTGGAGTTGCAGCTGGGTTTTATGGAAGTATACTACGGTATGTTCGACAGAAGAGGGGACAGATTATGTCAACGAAGAGCACCTTCGCCAAGACGTCCTTTACTTTGCTCATACTTTTTATCTTGTCATTGTCTACAGTAGTGATTCCTCAAGTCGTGATGTACGTAAGCTTTCTATTGAAAACTAAATGTCTGACAAAGGGAGCACTTCTCGAGTTCGCTACACTTTTGACCTTTACCGGATTTTGTGTTAATCCTTTGTTTTATGGCAAACGCATCAAACATTTCAGAATCTACGTTCAGAAAGTAATTTGTCCCTGGAAAAAGAAGAAAAACAAAATTGCGCCCGCCTTATCCTTGTTGTCCAGTAAATCAGTTCCATGTAAAACCAAAATTACCAAAGTACAATTCTAACATGAAAGAAATATATTGTTGAAACCAACTTTAATATTCTTTGAAAACATGTTGGAAAATTGTAAGTTCAAGTTGGTGAGTATTTAATTAATCCTGCTTCAGAATATAAAGGAAGAAGGAATTGATAGTGCTTTTTATACTAAAATGTAATCGTTTTTTTTTTTTTAGTGAAAACTAACTTATTTTTGTTTGAGTACAACTAACTTATTTTTGTTTGAGTACAACAACCAAGTCTTACAAGCAATAGCATGTTATGATTGTGGTTTGTTTTTACGAATTAAATTAGGTTATTCCAAAGACTTGTATTTGTAACAGTGATTATGTTAATTCTGCGGTACGACTTCCCTTAACTGAATGTGCAGAAAAATATTTGTTGTTTATGGTTTATCAATTTTTTTAAAATTTAATAAATCAACAGTCAAACGAGTCTTTCATTCTTCGGAGTTGCACTACTTGTGTACTATAGTGTATGTTAAATTATCAATGGAACTGATGGATTCAACTGAAATTGTTTGATAGTGATTGTAAAGAGGATTACTTTAACACATTATGCTAAATCTCTCAAAACGTACTCCAGGTCTTGCTATACACGGGATTCAAGTGTTTCAGAGAATAATGTTTAACGAAAGATTTTTATGCAATTTTGCGTAAAAACAAATTTGTCTTGTTTTGCAACACTTTAAATCCCTGCGAGTTGAGCTAAACGAAAATTCTTCGGCATCTGAACATCGATTCCCCAGTTTAATATGGATGCTTCCATATATGACCTGACATAACAGCTAATGAAATATGTACTGTTATCAAATCCTTGAAAACTGGTTAATTTTATTTGGCAGACTGTCCATTACATGAATATTTCAAGGTCGATGCCATATTATTCTTCAAACACTGATCAAATTATTTAAAGGCTTTTTCCGCTGTGTATTTTTCAAAAGATTGGAGCAAGGGCTTATACCAACTGCGTTTAAAATGGGTGACATATCTAATGTCGAGAATTATAACCTTAGCAAGTTGTCTAACAAAGATCTTTACTGGCATATTAAATCTGAGACAAACTACTAAAATGGACTGATGAAAATAATGTTATTCCAGCTGGTCAATTTGGCTTTAGGAAAGAGCTGGGTGCTGTGGGCGCTATTTATGCTTTACGCAGCCTAATTTCTAAATATCATTCTGAAGGTAAACTGATTTTTCTTGATTTAGAAGGGCGTTTTGGTATTGTTAATGCGCATATTTTATGGCATCAATTAATGAATTACAAATGTAGTGGTAAGCTGGTAACTTTACTTATATATATGTATTTAATGGTTCGTTTATGAATTGTGTATTGTGAGGATCAAACTGAAGATTTCCCGATACCACTTGGTAGAACGCAAGAGGAGGAAACCCCCGCCATATTATTATCAATGTTTAAGAGCAAAAGAACAAAAATGATCATCATCCTTAGATATGCCTGTTCAATTTGACCTAAGACTTTTCCTTAATGTTAATGATTTGTTTATCTTTTCAGTATTAACTGAAGGGCTCAAATATAATTAAATGCTAATTAAAGTTAACATAAAAAAACATAATATTGTTATTTTTCGCAATGGAGGTCACATCAAATCATCCGAAACTGGTCATATGGTGGGATGGATTTAGAAATTGTAAATTCCCTTCTTTATTTATTCACATGCATTGATTTTAACAACAACTTCAACGTTATCAAGCCATCGTTAAGCAATAAAGGGCTAAACGCATTAAGTCAAATCACGTTAATTAATTCTAGATGTGAATGTACCTTGTGATTAATTCGATACAATGTTAACTTCTTCTAAGTTTTATCTATGTGCATTTGTTTTTTACTATGCTTCCGTGATTGGAAGGTGCATAAGCATTTCTGTAAGTGAATAAATGTAAGAAAAAAGTCTATGACGAAATGTAAGAATGAAGTCTATGGCGAAATCGAGAGGTTTATATCCTTCGAGGCTGGTGCGTTTAGTTTTCACATCCAAGCATGGTGTTCTTATGTGACCATAAACCAGCTTTAACAAGACTTCGTACAACTTCACTTAAACTCCATATCCAAATGGTTAGACGTGGTAGTAATTGAAACCCAAGACAACACCGGTTTTACTTTGTTATAAATTAAATTAGGTTGAAGACAAATATCACTTTGGAATAATCAGTTATTTAAAATAGAGAAAAACATAATCAATTAATATAGACATATTATGTCAACAAACCGAGTGTGTATAAGTTCGCTGTTATTAATTCAACACAACAGGGTGTACTGCGTCCACTGGGGAAATGTATTTACCATGCTTTTATAGAGGGATAAACATAGTTTTGCTTTCTCTCACGGTTAAATGTATTGTAGATTAGCACCACATGTTATCGTAAACTGCAACTACCATTTAGACAAGTTTAACTAACTGTAGTATTGTATAACTTAAGATTATATGATTACTATTTTTGCTTATGAACATGTATGACGAGGCGCCACAACGTCAAAACTCACTGAGAATTGAATTGAATGAGTTGTGTAGGTCTGCATAATAATTCAGATTACACGCTGAGTATAGAAGAAGTTCAAATCAATTTCTCTAATGAAAAGTAAATAAATTTGTAAATGCTTGCTGATATATATTTCTTCACTATATTCCAACTTACATGGCGAGTACCGGCGTGCTGTCTACTGTCTACGGATCTGTTTAAGTTAAACATGTCTCTATAGAACGCAGCTTAACCAAGGCTGATATATTTAACCTTGAGGAAATGAATATTTAAGGCCTCTGTCAGAATAATCGACCAATCAGTCGACGGCATCCCAAGCGAATATAAACCAAACTGCAATTTGAACAAAGTGTGTCTTAGTAATAAATCCGTACCTTTACAAACCTATTCGACTTCAATATATTTATTCATGGTAAAATGTTCAGTCCAAGGGCTGCGTTTGTTAGTCTTTTATTCATATAAATATTTTCCGAATGGGATATGTCATGTAAACCGTCCTTAAATATATTGAAAGCTTTAACAACATCTCTCACTAAATGGGATATACGGTCTTATACTATTGTAAAAGGCCACAGAGGCTTCAGACTAGATAAATGTTACGGCCAATTGTGCACTAAATATATTTTAATTCAGTAAATACATGTAGGTATGTATGTGTTGAGACTCTGAAGGTTTAAATCCATTTAATGAACACAAAGTTTCTCACTTCGTTTCTTGAGGCTGAAGTTCTACTGTATATTAAGTTACTTTGACACCGGCCAACTGTTTGGCAGAGAATATAACGGGCCAGTCATTCTTGCATCGTTCTTGAATGGAGGGAAATCTTCAAATACAATATTGTTCCATAAGTGATTTATGTGGTATTTTACGGGTACCCCATTATATGATGATTAGGCGTTGTCGCAAGGAAATATCGTAAAACCCAGCACACAATCTCCGCAGCCACCGGAAAACTTCCCTTATATACCTAAAGTCGACGGGTGATTCAAACCTATACCGGGCAGAGTCAAGAGAAATCAACCAGCTCAAACAACTGAGCCACAGTTATTTTGTTTGTTAAATACTTGTAAAGTTTCAGTTTGCTGCATGATATATACCAATCCCTTGATATCAATTGAAGCAAG
>JAVFBZ010030562.1:0-11078 GCA_032466195.1 Katharina tunicata
TCTACACCTTACCTTAACACTGTGTAAACACACTAATACGCATTGCTACACTTTACCTTAACACTCTGTAAACACAACAATACGCATTTCTACACCTTACCTTAACACTCTGTAAACACACCAATACTAATTGATATACTTTACCTTAACACTCTTTAAACACGCCAATACGCATTTTTACACCTTACCCTAACCATGTCTAAACGCAGCAATACGCATTTATATACCTTACCTTAACATTCTGTAAACACACCAATACGCATTTCTACGCATTTCCATCATAATTTGTAAAGACACCAATTCACATTTCTACACCTTACCTTAATACTCTGTAAACACACCAATACACATTACCACACCTTACCTTAACAATGTGTAAACACACTAATACGCATTTCTAGATCTCACCTTAACACTGTGTAAAGACACCAATACGCATTTCTACATCTTACCTTAACACTGTGTAAACACACCAATACGCATTTCTACATCTTACCTTAACAATGTGTTAGGACACTAATACGCATTTCTACACCTTACCCTAACACTGTGTAAACGCACCAATAAGCATTTCTACACCTTACCTTAACACTCTGTAAACACACCAATAAACTTTTCTACACCTTACCTTAACAATGTGTAAACCCAACAATACGTATTTCTACACCTTACCCTAACACTCTGTAAACACACCAATACGCAATTCTACACCTTACCTTAACACTGTGTAAACAAACTTATACGCATTGCTACACTTTACCTTAACACTATGTAAACACAACAATACGCATTTCTACACCTTATCTTAACACTGTGTAAACACAACAATACGCATTTCTACACCTTACCTTAACAATGTGTAAACACACCAATACGCATTTCTACACCTTACCTTAACACTATGTAAATACACCAATACGCATTTCTACGCCTGACCTTAACACTATGTAAACACACTAATACGCATTTCTACACCTTATCTTTACACTGTGTAAACACACCAATACGCATTTCTACACCCTACCTTAGCACTGTGTAAACGCACCAATACGCATTGCTAGATCTTACCTTAACACTGTGTAAACACACCAATAGGCATTTCTACACATTACCTTAACACTGTGTAAACGCACCAATAAGCATTTCTACACCTTACCTTAACACTCTGTAAACACACCAATAAACTTTTCTACACCTTACCTTAACAATGTGTAAACACGCCAAGGCGCATTTCTACACTTTACCTTAACACTGTGTAGACACACTTATACGCATTTCTACACCTTACCTTAACACTCTGTAAACGCACCAATACGCATTTCTAGATCTTACCTTAACACTGTGTAAACACACCAATACGCATTTCTACATCTTACCTTAACAATGTGTTAAGACACTAATACGCATTACTACACCTTACCCTAACACTGTGTAAACGCACCAATAAGCATTTCTACACCTTACCTTAACACTCTGTAAACAAACCAATAAACTTTTCTACACCTTACCTTAACAATGTGTAAACCCAACAATACGTATTTCTACACCTTACCTTAACAGTGTGTAAACACACTAATACGCATTAACACACCTTACCTTAACAATGTGTAAACACACCAATTCACATTTCTACACCTTACCTTAACACTCTGTAAACACACCAATACACATTACTACACCTTACCATAACAATGTGTCAACACACTAATACACATTTCTACACCTCACCTTAACCCTCTGTAAACACACCTATACGCATTTCTACGCATTTCCGTAATACTTTGTGAAGACACCAAAACGCATGTCTACACCTTACCTTAACACTGTGTAAACACACCAATACGCGTGTCTACACTGGCTTACCTTTACGTAGAAACACCAATACACATTTCTACGCCTTACCTAAACGTGTTGTAAGGACATCAAAACGCACTTCCAAGTCTTACATTAACAATCTGCAAAGACACCCATAGCACTTATATGGCTAACATTAACATTTCGTAAAGACACAAATACGCACGTCTATGCCTTACATTAACACTTTGTACAGTACGTGCGAGATAAACTCAATATCAACACTATATAAATATACCATGAGACAACACGTACGTTTTGAAGATTTGTAAATACGCCATTGGATAAAAAAAAACACGCCACAGACGCTGCCACCATTAACAACACATTTTCCCGTATTTTTGTAAAATCAATTTATTCAAATTTCCCATTCCCTTTCTTTTAGACGTTGGTGCCACGGCACTGAGTGCTGCCCTGAAGGAAGTTCTAGATCTTGTGCAAACAAGAAAGGCAACGGTTGATGAATCCTCCTCGCAAGCTGCCATCATCATTACTGATGGTAAGTAGGCCTTTGTATAAAGTTTTTTGTACAGTTAACAGCTTATCGTCAAAACTAGCTCACAACGTAAAATGATCCGTAAAAATATAAGAGAATTCTTGAAACAAAGCCCTGTTGGGAATTTAATATATCTTCAGGAAGATAGAAGAGATATAAAACAAATCAGGCGGCAAATCTTATTCTCTACAGTTTTTCTAAAATATTATGTAAAGGGGTATTCCACAAAGTTTCCTTTAAACTGTTATTGAATACTCCCGTTGTACACACGTATAGGAGTATTCCACAAAGTAATCCACACAATTTCCCATAAAATTATATTGAATACTCCTGTTGTATACACGTATAGGAGTATTCCACAAAGTAATCCATACAATTTCCCATAAAATTATATTGAGTACTCCCGTTGTATACACGTATAGGAGTATTCCACAAAGTAATCCACACAATTTCCCACAAAATTATATTGAATACTCCCGTTGTATACACGTATAGGGGTATTCCACAAAGTTTCCCATAAACTGTTATTGAATAACCCTGTTATATGTAGATAAAGGAGTATTCCACAAAATATTCTACAAAGTTTCCCTTATAAATTGTTATTGAATACTTCGGTTGTATACACACAAGTATTATATTAAATCACTGTGTATGATTGTAATAATTTCAGATTCAAGACTGGTAAGTATATCTATTATTTCTGATGTATCTTCCTAATTATTCTGTTTATCGTCAATGGTTTGATCTTGTTGTTCTTAGGAATGTATAATTTAAAGGGCCACCCGAAAGCGACAGCCAATGAGTTAAAGGATCTAAATGTGGACATGTATGCCATTGGGATTGGAGGTGAAGTGGACAAAGAGCTCCTCCAAAGCATTTCCAAAAAGCATCAATACATACGCCTTCAAACCATGGAGGATCTCAATGAAGTCATGTTTCTGGTTTTCAGTGGCGAAGCCGGTAAGGCATTATTTTATTGTGGGATATTTGCCATGCATTTGAAAAATATATGATAATTTGTTTTTGCTACATCTTTTTATAACACAGGGCTGGGTTATCCAAAAGATAACCCTGGATACAAGAAGTATTTTATGATGTGTCGTTGTAGAACAATGGATTAAAGTAAACCCCACCTCGAGCAACGGGCCCCTGATATTTGGTGGTACAAGATATTAGGTTTGTCAAAGCACTAGTTACATTTTCAAAACGTCATTTTTTGTTCTAGGATAAGGGTACACCAAACCGTAAACCTAACCATAATCCTTGACGTTATAACGGTTATACCTGTACCTGAATTAACCTTACCCCAAAAGTGGCGGCATATCTTGTCTGCCCTAAAATATTCCTCGTTGTTGTAAAGGTACATGATGCGTTTTTTACATGCAACTTAAGGGGGATTCTCTAGATCAGCAGATTTTTGATTGGTCGATATTATTTTGGACACAAATATCGACCAATCAGAACACTGTAAACAAGGGGAAGCCCCTGACGTCTTTACTATGAAATCGCCACCATTTGAATGCACTTTGAGGAGTAATCTCCGAATGAAGGCGCGGCTGAATATTCCATTAAACCATATATATGTATTGGAGACATATATGGTTTAATATGGTTTAGGATATTTTCATTGTCTATTATCATAATATATGGTTAAGGAATGCTTTAGAAGGTTTATGGAATTATACTTCGGTTAAAAAATAATATCATCTCTTAATTATTTCCTTAAGATATATTATATTCCGTGGGTTTTTTATTCTTTTATTCGGAGAATATTGCTGTTGATTTTTTGCAGTTGACCGATTTAGTGAGTGTGGCGTCGGGGGTCTAAACAATGTCGAATATCAAAACATCGACAAGTATCAAGAGGCACAGGACATTAAAAATTGGCCGTGGATGGCTGGCCTGTACAATCTTAGAAATGAAAAGGTTGTTTGATTTATTTATAACCGTAAACTTGATTATGGGTTTGTTTGTTTGTTCGTACTTAAGGTTATCCCAGGAAGCCACCCTTAACGATGCTGACAACACATGTGCCACCCTTAACAGGACATTAACTGGACGAAAACCAGGACACCATAAATTGACTCGTGGTGTCCCTTAACTTAGAATACAACGAGGCACAGAAAAATGAAGTTGGAGTTTTAATATATGACAATCTACACGACTTAATATATTTCCCACAAACCTTGGACGGTTGAACAATGTCATGCCCAGGATGATCTTCTATTTTATCTTCTGTTTTATGGCCAAATTTAATTCTGATTTGATTTATTCTTTAAAATGTTTATTGTTAAGGGATTTAACTATTACCTTAACCTTCCCGATTATCTTTGATTCGTAACAGTCTTCAGAATATCTGATCCTTAAATTGTATTTTAAACTGAATAAATTCAAAGAAAATAATAAATATCATTTTTATGTTATCCTTCAGTTTAAGTTTGTCTGTGGGGCGACGATCATTAACAGCGAATGGCTGTTGTCGGCAGCACATTGTTTTGACACAGACGAAAAATTGAAGGTGGCCAATTGGGAAGTACGCTTAGGTAAGAAACGTTTTTGTGTGTTTTTATAGGATTCTGGTTAAGCATAGTTCGAGGTGATATCATTCTGTTAGTACTCTACTCTCGTCGCGGGTTCAATTTCCTTCCCAGTATGTGAGTCCCTATGAGTTAGTTATGCAGGGAATCAACGGAAAGTAGAATTAAATAAACGAAAAAAAAAAAGGCCAATAGTCTTGAGAATTACGATATAAGGCATATCCTTTGAATTTCTGATAAGTGTTTAATGAAGACATCAAAGACATACCGCTGATATGACGGTGTCGTTTACAATAGTGAAAAGCGACACTAGTACAAGAACAAGTTTTGAATTTCAGTTATCAGAAATTTCCCATGCGCAACAGTTGTTTGAATCTTTTTGTCATGCAGAAATCCAGATTTCTAAATTTTTATCGCAAATGATGTTCTTTATCTTTCAGGTAGCTTGAGACGGGCCACCACCAAAAGTGCTACAATGTTCATGAAGGACATAATAATGCATCCCGACTTCACACAACAGCCTCACGAGCTAAACGATTTGGTATTAATCCGTCTTACTCGAGAAATACAATTTGCTGCAAACATCCGACCAATCTGCCTCACCAACGAGATCGACAACTACGCAGGTAGACATTGTTACAATTTCTTATGAAAAAAGAGCACGAAGCGGGCGTCGCCTGGTCATCTCAAGTTTCAGTCTATGTAAAATGAGTCAATTAGACTAATCTGATTAGAAACCAAATCCATAGTATTTAATATTAATTTAAAAAAATATATCTCCAATCCATTATTTTGTTACAGCCCCTGACTTCAGTGGTGACTGGTACGAGGATGACAAACAGGTTATTGTTACTGGGTGGGGCGGAATTAAACCCCAAGACGATCAAGGAAATAACGAAGTAGTATTAAGCAAAATTCTGAAATATATAGCCATGCCGAAACAAAGTGATGAAAAATGCAAAGAAAGTGCTGCCGATGAGGCCAAACAATTACAATACGAAGGGATATACTGTGCCGGTAAGTATTAATACTTTTAATACTGTTAACATAATTCCGAATAAACCTCTGTCCAAAACTATCTAAACCTCATCTTATCTGCTGATTAATAACAAAATAAAAATACATAATATTAAGAACAAAATGGAGGTACTGTTTTTCGCAGTAACACTGATATTGTACTGTGTTACTCTTCAAGCTATCTTGGGGAAGGAAGTCCATGATTTAAGATCTACTCTTTTTCAATCTGCCATTCGAATCTTTAACTATACTGCCTATTTAGAATAATTTAAAATATAATAATGTTAAGAGTTAAAACTAAAATGGTTATAATTCTGAAGATCAAAATAATATGATTTAAAAAAAATTATAATGATAAAAAATTAAACCTAGAATTCTAATAATTTTGAATATAAAAATGAGGATAATTTACAAAAAGACAAGAAAAAACATATTGTAATAAGTTTGACGATAAAACTGAGCATGCTGTTTAAAATCTCAAATGTTTTGTTTTTGTTTTGAAGATAAAAATGAGGATAAATTAAATTAAAACGAGATAAGAATAAGAGAAAATCAGAAATCGAATTTTAAAAAGTGCTGTCTATAGTGATCATTCAGGCGACAAAAAAAAATGCATAATTTGAAGAAAAAAAATGAGTAAAATCTGATTTTGACGAATTTGTTATGATTATGAGTATAAAAATTATGATGATTTTAAACGATTATAATGCTTAAGGGTAAAACCTAAATTGTAACAATTTTAACGATACAATTTAGGAAATTTTTGGAAGAAATCATAAGGATAGGAGTAAAAACTAAATCTGTAATATTTTTGTGTATATACGAAAATAATTTTAAAGAAAGTTAATGATAATTATAATAAGAGCATGCGTATCGACTCGGGTCTCAGCTCCTGGTCCAAAACTAAAATTGTGATAATTTTGATAATTTTGACTGTCCAAATGAAGATAGTTTTTAATACATGGTAGGATAAGAGAAAATCTAATTGTAAAAATGTTGATGATAAAAATAGGATATTTTCCAATAAGTGTCAAAACTGAATTTGTTATAACTTTGGCGATAAAGAGAAGGATATTTCCAAAGATGATTACGACAAGACTTTAAACTAAATGAATAATATTTTGATTTTAAAATTTTAATTAAAACAACTGACTTTATTAGGGAAAAAACTTAAATTGTCATAATTTTGACAATAAAATAAAGATTACTTTAAACAAAGATAACGAGAGTATAAACTAAATTACCAATCATTTTTACGATAAATATTAGCATAGTTTAATAAATGATAACAAAAAGAATAAAATAATTGTAATAATTTGTACTATAAAAATGAGAATAATGTAAAGAAAATGATAACAATAAGAGTAGAAGCTGACATTGAAATAATATTGACGATAAAATAGGCATAATCTTAAAGACATAATAACTATAAGACTGAAACATGAAATTAACTTTTTTTTCTCAGGTAATGGTAAAAAACTGGATGCATGTCAGGGAGATAGTGGTGGACCCAGTGTGCGCGAAGTTAAACTAAGGGATGGCACAAAACGAGTCTTTCAAATTGGTAAGTTAAATGGTTGGAAAACTCCTCAAAATGTTCATACCCCAGGTTATCACAGCAATATTAATTAACCTACCCTATCTACTATATCGGAAGGCAACAATGTATGTTAGGAGAATGACTACGTATGATGGCTATTTTTCCCTCCTCGATGCTGCTTGAGAGGATAATATCGTCTGCGATAACAGACTTTAATCAATTTACAAAACTGCTTTCTTGTGTAAGTGTTTTAGTGTGCAGCAGTGTAACAATAAAGTAAATGAAAAAACAAAGAAAGATATATGAATAACCAAATAACAGATTTTCTTGGCTACGCGATCTGGATCACGTATGAATAAGTAAATCTAATGAAATAAATCAACCAATAAATCAATAAATTACATAAATAAATTAAACAAAACAATTGATATTTGTTGAAGCGTTAGCTTTTATGGTGGTCCGGTGTAGTGAAACGTGAAAATAATAATAATATTCTATAAATAATAAAAAAAATAATAGAACAGTTATTTGTTTTATTAATAGTTTGGGTCATGCAGTGGCTGGGCTAGTTGAGCGTTGGACTGCTGAGTTCTCTTTACTCTACACGGTATAGGTTCGAATTACCGTCTTGACCTTGGGTATATTCCAGGTGTGTCTCCTGTCGCTGTGAAGGTTTCTTCCCAATTTTCCACCATACACCGGCAGCGCACAGTCATCATTTTAGTGAAATAGCCTTGAGTATTTTTGTAGTTCTTCTATAGTAAAAAAATAAATAAAATAACTAAATATTGATTTCTTTCGAAGGTGTTGTTTCGTTTGGATGGGGGTGTCAGCAGGACGGTTTATATGGTTTCTACGTCAAACTTGTCGACTACCTGCCGTGGATTCTGAGTGTGATAAACCCAGAAAACTAGATCAATATTGTTTAAGAAGAAGTTTGTTTTTCTGCAGAGCATTTTTTAAACCGGTTTATCTTTTATGTCAG
Source organism: Katharina tunicata (assembly GCA_032466195.1). NCBI lineage: Eukaryota > Metazoa > Mollusca > Polyplacophora > Chitonida > Mopaliidae > Katharina > Katharina tunicata. The sequence goes on from JAVFBZ010030562.1 coordinate 8,430, forward strand.
AGCTCTTTTAATCCGGTTTATCTTTTATGTCAAACGGTTTTATGGATGCGTACCTACATGTTATCGAATCATTTTTCTTACAGTTTTGTAAGCAATCCCTGTCTCTAAGAAAATCAACCCCAAATTATATGCTGTATGGTGAATTAGACACGTATCCACTATATATTAAGATATTTACTCGTACGATATCGTTTTGGGCTCGAATCCTAGTTGAAAAGGAAAACAAGTTAAGTTCTGTAATTTACAACTTTTTATTGTCACAGAACAATAGTTATATGTCTCCTTGGTTCAGTAAAATTAAGTCAATGTTGTATTCTGTGGGATGAAATGATATTTGGGACAACCAGTATGTGCCAAACGTTAATGTATTAAAAATGGCAGTCAAACAAACTTTACTCGACCAGTTCCAGCAACAATTTTTTGCTGATATTTCACTTTCATCTAAAGGTAATTTTACAATATTATTAAAACAGAGTTCTGTATGGAGCCATATCTTAAGCTGCTCGATAAAAAATGCCGCGTTACCATAGCCCGTTTTAGAACCAGTAATCATCGCTTACCAATCGAAACTGGTAGGTGGCAAAATGTGCCTAGAAATGAACGAGTTGTTTTGTCCTACAACAATGGACAAATCGGCGACGAATTCCGTCTTTTGTTTCTCTGTAACAGAACTAAATTATTGCGTCAAAATTACCTTCCAAGATATTGCTATACTCGCCCAAACGCCCTCAAGACAAGGGAATTATTCCAGTCACGACAACCAATTATTTTAAAAAATCTTTCAATATACATCCAAAAGGCACTGAACCTTCTATCAAGTTAGCTAGATATCTGGTGAAAATCTCTTAAAAATAACTTTATAATCTATTACTGTGTTTCAGTATTTTGTATGGCATTCTTGCATAACTTTAATTGTGACTTGTTTATGCCTATATATGTGTTGCATATAGGAATGCGAAAATGTTATGTTGTTATTCATTTTACATTGTATCAAATCGCCATAAGATAAAATAGAATCACTGAATATTAATATATTTGGTATTATATATTGGTATTAAATCTCTACAACTTAAATATATATAACTGTATCATTTATATTTGGAAATGTTAAATATATTACATTCTTTCTTTTTCAGCCATGTTTTATATATACAAACCATTTGTATACCTCCCGTGCCACCCTGTGGCTTGGATTGAATAAATGAATTTTAATTTGTATTTAATTTCTATGGGTTACAAGCACATACGAAAGACCAATCAGTTGCGCTCAGTGTGGGATCCGATCCCTTTATATGAACAATGTGACCGCTGTGTGGAACTGTTCCTGTATTCAGGATAACACACTGACTATCTTTACTTGAATATGGACAAACTGATCTAAATTTTCTTGCTATCTCTATGCAGAATAATCTAATTTGTATTTGTGAAGGCAAAACGTGTTACGTGAAGAAGTCTCTAAATGCCTTTACCATTTCGGCAGTGGAAGAAAGCTTTTGGTCTTAGTGACAAATCGGTTTGAGGTGGAAAAAGGCCAAGGTAATCGAGGTGTAGTTCCATCAAATACAACGAAAAGGGTTGGATTAGTATGTAGCCGCATCCAGTTGTGCTATATTAATTAGAGCCGCGACAACTACTGATGCAGAAATCAATAGTAACTAGATCATCCGGTTAGAGATAGACGGAATCCAGAGTAAATGATATCAGCTACTACATAGAAATATCTTTTTTTCAAATATCTCTGGTAGAATGAGCTAGGTAAGTCATTGTCTCAAATAGTCACTTAATTTTCTTTTTCGTCACGAAAGTTACTGATGAATAATAATGGCGCCTTTTTTGAGCTAGTCAAATAAGACATCCGCTAATCAATGTCAGCCTTTCTTTCACAGTTATTTCTTCATTCTAACTTCACTACAGATTATTGATTGTCCGGTAAGTCAGGGACACGTATTCTATGACGTCATCTTGCTTTGAGCAGAGGTATATACTATAATATATTATATATTATAATATGATGCCAGCAAGTTAAATGACATCAGAAGAGAAGTGGTTAATAGACGTGAATTTCAAATATCTTTTCATGAAGTACGAAATATTATACAATGACCGGTAGTGTGTACATGATTCACATCACTAATATGACGTATTGTGTATACAGGAACAAAATAGTAAAAGTGACACAAATATGTGTCATTTGTAAATATGTGATATATAAATATTTACATATATAAGTGAAAACTGTTTCTTGCTTGAATTTGAATTGATTATGATTATGTTCTTATAGGTCAAAACCAAAACTACAAACACCTCTTTGTACTTTCTTAAAATCTATTTGAGCTTTCGCCGATAATCCCGTTATCTAGTAAGACTGGTCTCTTGTGATTTGTACGGATACTTTAGTGTAACAGAGATGTAATAACAAGAGGAGATGTTTGTCTAGGTAATTGGTTTTATTTTCAAACCACAAATCCAATGGTGTACACGAGGCCGATGTCATGGTGACTGATATTCCACAGACGATCAGATGATGATGATCAACATCGATACCAGAATGTCAGTAGTTAACTAGAAACAATTCCACTTTATAATACTTTTATCTTCTTCGATCAGTGGTGTACTTGTAACGAATGCTCGATATTGTATAACAGTCCC
>JAVFBZ010030573.1:0-11078 GCA_032466195.1 Katharina tunicata
TATCTGCCAAATAATAAAGCTACAAATAATTATACTTCCAACAAATACTGCATGATTAAATATTCCTGTATGATACTCATTTAAAAAAACAAACGACTGCAATTTTCAGGACATGTATCAGTGTATGAACTATGATGCAAGTGCACACACTTTTGAATAAACTGCTTATTTCTTAAGTAAACTTCTGCTTCATTATTTGCCCTTTGTTAAGGATAAAGCTAAAAACTAATGCTATTTTAAGGGATATCTTACATGCAAATGTTTGTGTGCAGCCTTAACTATGCCCAAGATATCATAAAATGTTGCCATTGTTAAATAACTATTGTTAATGGTGGGGAGAATAAACGAACCGTAATTCCTCGTAGCTATTTTTCTGCTGCAGATCTGACTTTCTTGAATTTGAGGTTTTCAGAAGGCTTGTACTGTGATTGTACTGATTGATTTTACCAAAATAAAGAATGTTCAAGTTAATTTCTTCAGTTGCCTTTGGTAAAGCCTAATTAGCAAGTTCAGCGACCATACCAAGCTATCAGTATCTGTATTCTGTATATTCATTTTGTGGATTACACTTTGTTATTTAGAACGGGGCAGTTTCACAAATTTAGGCACACGTAGTTACTATGACAATCAGTTTTGACGACATTATGGTTGTCATGGCAACTGCACATTCGAAACGTCACAAAGGCATTGTGAAACAGCTCCCAGATTCTAAAGATACTTTGCAGGTTGAGACCTTCCTGGACCCCTAGACCACCTGTCAGCCTTCTACAAAAAAACAAAAAAAAAACACCTTACATAGCTATGCTGTAACATCTTTGTGCATCTTTTGATATCTCTGTTTCAACAACAATATATCAATTTTCTTTGTTTTTTTTTTCTTAGTGCTGCCACTTTCTGCCTCGAATTACCAAACCTACTCCTCTTACACAATTAAATGGCCACTCTTAATGACCAAACTTTCTTTCAATTTTATGCGAAGAATTAACAGACTTGGGGAAGTTGCATGCGGTATTCACAGGTGTATGATGTGTTTTTATAACTTATTTTGGATCAACCTTCAGTGAAAACCCATAGATTATCACATCAACACTTGTATCCATATATGAGAAAAACAGATGTGTATCAGCAGGCCTTCATGCGACTCCTATATTTTGTATTTTGTTGAATTTTGTTGAATAACTTGAATCTAACACTAACTGAGGTAACGACTTGTATTCAATGTACCATGTTGAGGGAATTTACCAGTTTAAGTGAAATTTTTCCCAGATAAATGAGGATAGAATCATTATTTTATTTTAAGTGCTTACAAAGGAAGAATGTCTTTATAAGCTTTCTTCCTGGTTTTCCATCATGCAATGCAAAGTCATCATATTAGCGGAATCCGTTGAGTATGACACTAACCTAGCATTAATAAAATCTAAGTAATGACTTAGAGCAATTAATTCAACACATACTGACGTAGCATATCATGAATACAAATCTCTGGTGTGTGCATTAATGCTTATAATGTAGTTTAAAACAATAAAAATGGGCACAGAAGCTGTTTGCATTGAAATTTAAGATCTTAAGGATCGGATTCATATTACTGTCATAGCTTTGCGAAATCTTTTAGTTGTTGAGGGATATCACACCATTATAAGCACTTTATTTGTTACAACCCGTTTATTTTCAATGACAAGATGAAAAATAACAAAGTGAAGTCAAACAAAATGCTGCATGAAAAACAAATTTGAAATCAAATGAATGACATTTTACAAGTCGGATTACGAATAAAAAATAACACTCAAATAGTAATCAATAAAAGATTTTGTCCTAGCGACGTCACATTTGCTGTCTTTCAAAAATAAGCTACTTTGTACTCTCGTCCATTCTTATGTTGTTTTCTTGTCTGTTTCATATTTACAAGTTTGATCTTTCATAAAACTTATTTATTTAAAAAATTATGTCTTATAACTTTAGAACTTCAAAAATAACAAAATACCTTTTATTTTACAAAATCATAAAAAATTATATACATGTATAGTAACAATCATTATAAAGTTATTTGTACAAAAATATGCCTCACTTCTCCTACATACTGATGAGTTTATCATTATTTAGACAATTGAACATAGTATGTACCACTGACATGTTTTTAAACTTTTTCAAAGAACCATGGTTTAATTATTGTTTGAGCAGTAAGTAATGTACAATACCAATAGTTGAGTTTAAATCTGCTGGCTAAAGTTTATAATGCCTACAGGATATTTTGTTAGAACAGTTTTTTTTTTGTACAAGGTCTTTATACATTTTATGAAAGTTTATGGTAATAAATTAGTTCACCCATACACTGAATGGATGAAAGTCCTCCCAGGGACTTCTAAAAGTGGCAATAAATAAGTTGTAAATTTATCTAAGAAAAGTATAACATTTATGTTGATTGCTTTTACCCATATTTTTAGTAACATATCATACTAAAATGATCAACCACGACTTAAACTTAATATCCCATGTGTTAACAGTTATTCTCACACTACAACCCAAATTCTTCACCAAAGCTGTTGATTATTGTGTGATAATATCACTACTGATATTATTCAACAGTAAATACATCAAAGAGAGATGACATCACATTTTGTATGTCATCAACATTTTTAAGTCAATGCCATACCTTGACACGTTATATTTTGTTGCAAAAAAGGTTCCAGTTCCATTGCTGTCTTTCTATGACTGCCTAGGACATCTGCACAACAGTGTGTCTCCATACCAATCACTCCACAATTTACATATTTAACACAAATATCACGCAAAAAATGTGTAGTGTGAAAAGAAGAGTAACCCCATCGAGTCCTTGTATTAAAATGAATATCACTTGTCTTTTAATTTAAGGATTTGGATAAATTACTAGACGAGAGTGATATTCATGGGAACACACAGGCTCTCGTTGGTTAACCCCTATATCTGTCATCCGGTCATTCCTATATGAGGACATTGTTTTCATAGCTTACACTGATATGATTGAGATAAATGGTAATTGCAAGTAAATAAATTGTTGTTTTAATACAAACTAGAACCAATGACAAATAACAACATTATATGCTGAGATTATTTAACAAAATGATTTAACTAGTGTTTTTCAAAATATTCCAGAATGGAGTGGCTTAGCTAAACTCGACAAAAAATACTTGATATATATTGTAGAATTATATATCTGAGTTTTTGGAGGTAACTATCTCCTAATCCGAGACATGTTCGCTTGTGTATGCCATTTCTCTGATGATGGAGATAGTTACCTCAGGCTCTGAAAGCTCAAATATATAATTCTACAATTGTATCAAGTATTTTTTTCGCTTTTTCACTAGTGAATTTTGTGTTATTCACAGTGGTTAAATTAAAAAAAATATAACATTGACAATGACAATTGATTTTGTCTAAAAATCAGTATCTGATGAACAATTTTTTTTAACAAAATGGCTTATTTACAGTGGTGAAATCTTATAAAAACACCCCATTCTTATACATGTAGTAATACAATGACAATTTATTTTCTCTAAAAATCAGTAGCTTAATAACAATGTAATTTAACAAAGTGGATGAATATAATCACTTGCTATAAGGAAGAAAATAAGCTCTGCTATGTTATTACTTGCTACAAGAAGAAAATCAGCTCTACACTATAACATAGGCCTACATCTTATTTATTACCTTTGCCTTTTCTGGAAGATAAGACTAACAGCATTATGTTTATTGATTGAATCAACTAACATTCAACTACTGATGGGTCATTTTCAAATTTGATCACCGGCAAAACAATGAATATTTTTGAGCTTGGTCAAATAAAATGATAAACGTTAACTCATCTAACAGGTGGTTAATTCCTCAAATTCTGTGGAATTATACAAACCTTTTGTACATGTTACATACTGTAAAATATAAATGAACATGAGTTTCTAATTTAGTGTTTACTGAATTAATGTAACTCCAGTTTGATTCTGGGGAGTACATAGTTAGGAGATCCATTCTCAGTCTGATGACTTATAGGAGTGTAACAAGACTTATCAGAGTCCTCTTCAGGCTCCTTTTGAAAGCCACCATTTGATAGCTGTTGTAGAAAAGTAGCAGCGTTATGTTGCGGGGACACAGTGACATCATCTGATGGGAAGTTCTCACTGCTCACTGATTGGCTGTTATTCAGTGGCGAGGAGGTGTCAGACATGATTATAGGTGAAGAATCCAGAGTGAAACTGACGGTGTTGGTGCTGTTCCTGGAAGTTTGTTGAGACAAGGACATCTGCACAGATTCATCTGGGCAATACTTTGACTGAACACTGGAGATTTGTAGACTGGGTTCCTTGTTTTCAAGATCACTGCGCACATATATGGGGTCTATGAGATCAGCAGTGTTGTTGGCAGTAGATAATGTGTCAACAGTCAAGGGTCCTGAATAGGTGACCAGATGATTGTGGTTCAATGTAGATGCTATGTATTCGTGATTTGGTTTGCTTGGTGGACAGAGATTTGCCACTGGCTGAAATACACTCTCTTGCATGTTAGACAAGTGAGACAAAGATGGCATTTCAGAGACTGTAAACAGCTGATCTGTTGTTGATGCACAGGCTGAGGGAAGTGAATGGCAAATGGTTGACAATGCAGCATTACTGGATGATGGATGGGGTGATGCGAATATATGTGGAATTTGAGGTGGGCCAGCATACTTGAGGTTGTAGGCAGCCTGGGTAACGAAAGCATCACTGTTTACATTAGACAAAAAATTTGTAGAAATGTTGGTGGTTGTTGTTGTTGTTGCAGGAGAACATAAGGCATTGAGAACAGGCATTAAAGGTGTTATTGCTGAACTCTGTGACAGGGCAGTAACAGCAGGAGACAAGACCATCTCAGAAAGGGCCTTTTCCCCTAGCACCTGATGAATAGCTTCAACCATGGGAAATCCTGGATGTACTACTTGGGGCGTCTACAAAATCAAGAGAAATGTTTATTACTGTTATTTATGAAGTTTTCTGATAGTGTTAATAAGTTTAATACAACATTTAATCTTGATTATCAAAATACTAAAATAGATGAGTCACCTATTCTGACACAGGTAAATACATATTTTTGCAAATATTTCTTATTTAATTAAGCATAAAACTAACTGAATGGGTATCACAAAACGTTAATCTAAAAAGCTAAACCCTGCTTTTAAATCGAGAGTTGAGAAATTTATACTTACAGAGACGTGAGAGTGAATGTTTCGAGTTGGTAATTTAGGAGGTTCAACACTTGGGAAAGGCTTTACCATGGGCTGGCTTGAATAGCTTGGGACCCCAACTGTTAAAGTTTGATTTTGACCTAGAAAGAAATATTCAGTTAATATAATTTTTCCGATATAACTTTATAAGATCACTTTAAGTGAAGCTAACAAAGTCAATTTCATTAACTGTATTTGTCACAAAGGAAGGCCCTCTGAAAATGTAGGATAAGTTCACTTATTTATGAGTTCTCTGTATACAAAAGTCTGACATGGTGACAGCAACACCCCTGTTACAAACCAGCAGGATGATAAGTAAAAACTTTTTTTCTTGTTAATGAACTTAGATCACAAAGGATGCCGATGAGTACTTAAAGTTACCTGTTATTGGATTGGTCCTTAGTGCTGAAGGAATGGTGAAAGTTTGGAGAAAATTATGAGGAGTTGGTTTGGACACAGCTTGACAAGCAGACCAGGGTGCAGTAAAAGTAGCCTGTGGAAAACTGGCCTGTCGAAGAAATTGACCGTTTACATCCATGAATTGAAGAGGTGGGCGATCAAATCTTATCTGCTGTAAAATAAAGACAAATAAATCATGTTTATGACTCATGTCAACAATAAAAGGTTTTGTTCAAATGTAATTTAACGATTATTAATTATATTTTCAAACCCTGAGTTATCTTTCAATGTTATTGTAACACATTATCAGATCTAGTAATTAATGTCACTATGCTAACACCATTACCAAAATTAATACTAGAGCAAAGATGCAACATTCATTCAATTTATTAGATCAGACTTTCTACTGAAATTACACAAAAATTTTGAGCAAATTTTGCTTACATTAGAGTTTCCGTGCTCTGGTGGTTTTTATTGCCAGCGTCATTGCCCCCTACTTGTTTCGGGTTTTTTGGCTTACCTCAAACTTTGGTGTTGATTGGTCGAGTGGCTTGAGAATTGATGCAACTAATGGTGAATTCTCCCTCTCACATTCTTCCCTTGCACTGCACTCTTTCCTTCCTTTCATGCGCCTTTGGACACGGTTGAGAAGTTCTGGATTACCACGTCGAAAAAACGGGTGATGATATTCATGTATGTCAACTTCCCCAACAGCGTCTGTTGGTTGATTAAAACGAAACGTGTTGATCACTTTTCGGAATCCGTACAAGTTAAGCTGTCTAATAAAGCTGCTAAAATTTGACGTTTTGAATGCGCTGTCGATTGGCATAAGATATTCTCGTTCAAATCGTCTTCGATCTATTTTGATTGATCGTCCATGTTCAGACCAACTAATAGCTCCAGAGGTACATCTATTCAACAGACGCCACAGTTTCAGTGGAAATCGAGTAGAAAAAGATTCGCTTGCGGACATAGCAGAAAATGCCATCATTGAAAGTACTTTTTTACCCTCCTTAACTACTTATTATGTGTAGGAATGTCCACTACAGCTGTCTTGTATTCTTCATAATAAGTTTACATATCACCAAATAGTGACTGTATTCTAGGAACGAAAAGTAATAATGATCTTTTCAAAGATCGCCTGTTTCTGGCGTTTCGATTTCCGTGAAGTCATCGAGCAAGTACTTCACGCGCATGGAATAAATCCTGTGACGTAATGACACGTCATTATTATGACGTAGACAAAGAAAAAAACTAACAAAAACAAAAACTGACAACTTTCAGCAGTATATTTTGTAAATTCCGCATTAAAAAAAAAACCTTTCCAAGAAAACCAAACCTGATTTCTAGCCGCTCGCGAATTAATTTTATTCGGCCCAAAATTTGGTTATATTTTGACAGCCACTAAGGAGCTTTGCTCCGTCGCGAACCGAAGGTCCATATTCCCTGTAGGCCCCTACCACTGAATACGACGTCAAACTACTAAATCCCGTTCAAAAAAGCAAAATGTTACGCATAATATAATTCATCAAGCGTAAATTTTCCTAATAACAATATGTTCTTCCCTTTCTATATGCTCCCAATCTAAGATTTTGGGTACATTGGAAAAAGTGGGCCTTTAGGCCCTACTGACGTAAAACATTTTTTTATTTGTTTATTTATTTTGTGTTTAACGTCGTATAGTCAAGTAGAGCATTGTATGACGACTTAACGTTACCGTTGTATGTTAGAAAACCGAAAAGAAACCTTGTAAACACCGCCCCGCGATCTCTACAGCCACCGGAAAATTCCCCTTATATGTATAGGGGCCTATACCTTAGGCCCACAGGGAGATTCGAACCTATTTATGTTAAGTGAAGGGGACTCTACCATTTCCAACGCACCGCCAGATGAGCCAAAGCTCGGCCTCTGACGTAAAGGAAACTTTCCTGATAAGAGAAAAGATATAGGCCTAACATTCCAGGCACCATTAATTTTCACCACCGCCATTTCTTGTCACACGAAATATTATATACCGTGCTTTAACACATTTATCAAATCGAGTTTAATCCTTCGTTTTTATGGTAGGCCTACTATTGATGAGGATCGCCTTACCAATTATAGAAAGTTGTAAAAAAAATAGTGCTTGTTCAAGAGTAATTATATATTTGCTTTATATCTGGATATTCGCGCCTCAAATTCTTACAAATAATTTATACCTACCATAATCAATAAAAGCTTTCAGATCTTTGTTTTATTTAATATCACTTTCTGTATTTGACTAATGGGACCTTGTCGATCATCGTCTGCTATTTTGCTGTGACTCAAGATACTTTATTCGAATGCAGTCGCTTAAATAGGCTCGTATAGTCTCGACAGTATAGGGAGAATGATTTGATTATCTTTTTTTTGTCTACCTGTCCGGTGTTTTAAATGTGCCAATCTGTTCTATAGTACTGGTGGTAGATTAAGTGAGTAAATAGGTTGAGTACGAATGCATGGACGTCAGATAACTATTTGAAAATCAAATTTAAAAGGTAAAGGATTTGGAATGCACCTCTTTAGATTCAGATTCTTTATTTCACGCAGGACCACTCTTTGGGTGGCTCGAGAGGATTACATTTATACTAACATACAGGGCAGAGAATTGTGCATAGTTAGTAATGATTACTTGGGACATATTAATTTAATTATGCAAACTATTTATAGTGACTATAGGTTTTCTTGCAGAACACTTCATGCACGTATTTTAAAAGCACCAGGATTTGCATACAATATCGGGGTAAAATTTACTGACGTAGCGATTGCAATGTCGAGAATTTCATTGGTAAGTGATAGTCATCACCTTCATCTCCGTTTTCACATAGAGTTCTTCTCTTGGTGTATTTTCCGGCGTGAAGATCATGTAACACGACGTAAAATATATATATTTTTGTCAAGAGTAATCACACTCGCGCAGGGATATCAACTAATTAAAACCGATAAATCATCTCATGTTCTAGAAAAAATCTCTAGATAGACCTGAATCTCGAGTTGTTCTGGATAACCTAAAGGCGCATCTCGAGAAAAGTCTTGTTTGATTGGGTTTTTACGCCGTACCCAAGGTTATTTCACTTATATGACGGCGTGCCAGCCCAATCGGTGTTGGAACCACCGTAAACGACGCTGGCAACATGCAAGACAGGACAAAACATTTACACCACATTAACAAATCAGGACACCAGAGCAAATCGGCATCTTGTGCCCCTTAGCACAGGAGGCTCCCACCCAACCGCCCGCTCGAGAAAAGGCAATACATGTAAATTGTGAAAATCACATGTGGCGAATATGTAATGCACATATAGATATTAAGGTATGGGTTAAAATAAAAACAACCTGAAAAAGTATCGTTTAGATTTAGTAAACCCAATAGTCTACCAGTGAAGACGAGGGCATGCAGTTATGGGTTATCTGAAGGGAGTTCAGTCTCAACGAGGAGGTCCTTGAGTGTTCGGTTCTTCTTGTATACGCTATGATATGTATCTGTGAGAGAATTTTATCATTTTAGGTACAAAGTTATGATATTCCTGTTTTAGGAGACTTGCAAACCTGTTGCTAGGCTGGTCATATTGGACTACAATAGGAATAATGTCTACCCTGCATAGAGCCTTTACCGGGTTCAAGGTTGAAACCCAATGGATACAATGTTTGAAGTGTTTTAATCCAATGAGCTTCTCTCTCCAAGCGTTTCCATTTGGTTTCCTCTTCAGAAGGAAAAACAGGAGTTTTTTCAATCGGCTTGATTTCAAAATGATCCATGGCTGAATGACCAGGAAGGGAGAAATGTTTACGGGTTGGGGATCTAATCAGCTGTAGCCTAATTGAACTAAAATGGTTGTTCGCTCTGTCTAAGATGATTTTTTGGTTTCTCCAACATACTGTTTCAGATACTTCTTTACAAGTGATGAGGTAAATCACATTTTCAGAAACACAGTTTAAAACATCTGCCAAACATTTTTGGTTTGTTCCCCGGCGAAGAAAGTCCTCTCTGGTATGTAATATAGCTTAGATCTAGTCTTCATACATTTGGAAGACCTGTCTGGCAATATTACAGGGTGATTCTGATGTTTTCGTACAGGTACTGGTTCTGTAAATTGGCCTACATTATAACTGTTCAGTTTTCTGAGGGTTTCAGATTTAATCTTCCGAAGAAGTCGGGTCGAATATCCTCTGGGAATCAACGCCTCAAAGAGAACAGAACAGGCCTCGTTGAAGGAAGCGAGGGTGCTACAATTCCTATGAAACCTGATAAATCAAATATTTGGTGGGACTTGTGTATCGCCCCCCAGGAAAAGATATATGTCTTTTTGACTCCATTTTGAACGACATGTCAATCTGAAAAGAAAGAAGGCATATTGATGGGAGATTTCAACATTGATTTATTCAAAACGGAGAATCACTTACCATCCAAAGAATTACTTGAAACTCTGAAGTCATATGGATCAATAACCAAACCTACTAGGGTCACCTCATTCTCTGCTACCTTAATTGATAATATATTTACTAATTTTCACAACCTAAATCTTCTCTCTGGAATATTAACTGAAATATCCGACCATTTTCCCATCTTTCACGTCCTTAAATTACCTGATCATCCTAACTCAATCCCACTTGCACCAATTAAGTTCCACAGATATACTAGCGCACAGAAACCAAATTGTATACAAGTACAAGAAACTGACTGGAAATCTATTGTTTGTAATACTAATGATCTCTATTCTTCTATCACAGCTTTTAACAATACATTTACAGATATCTTCTCTAATTGCTTTCTCATCACTACTTTGAATACTACTAAAAGAAAAATAATCAAACCATGGATTACTGTTTTCTATTCATGAAAAAAACCCAAACTTTATCGCCAACAACTCAAATATAAATCAGAAAGAAACCGTTTGCAATATTAGATCTCACTGAATTAAATTAAATAGTACGTTTCGTTTCGTCAGGAAAAATTATTTTGAAAGTAAATTTAATAAATTTAATAATGATACAAAACATGCCTGGAAAGTTCTTCAGGAAATTTTAAATAAGAAAAAACCCTAATATATCCACTTCATTCAGTATCAATGGAATTAACACTAATGATAGTCTACCTATAGCCAATAGTTTCAATAATTATTTTAGTTCTGTGGCTATTGAATTAGATTCTGGAATACCGACTATTAACTCTGCATTTTCTGATTTTCTTGGAGGTCCAGTCGCATACCACTGGGTATTTACCGAGTTTTCTCCAGCTGAAGTAAGTTCTGTCATATCAGACCTTAAACCATCATCTGCTCCTGGTATATATGGTAGGCCTATATGTATACTCTGTCAAAAAAGAAACGCATAGGTGAAATGTCACATGAAAGTGATGAATTTTTAAAAAATATCGTTTCTTGTGTACAATGGCCATGGATGATTATGTTTCTCAATGCTTCTGGAATGGGAC
>JAVFBZ010030595.1:0-11077 GCA_032466195.1 Katharina tunicata
AGACAAGCACAGGACACAAAACAATAAGACAGAATTACTTTGAATCTCCCCTTAGCTCAGAGAGCTCCAGGGCACAGAAATCTCTCGTCAACAACCTGTGAGGACAACAATGAGAGCCGTACTGGTTTATGGTATGAATAGTATGTCTCTAGAACTCCAGACTGTATTCTTGCATCCTCAAGATCAGTATAAATTAATGTGGTCAATTGTTGTATTTCCATTAATTGTTGCACATGATACACCGTCTCATCATGGTGACCATTTTTGCCAAATTATTTAGTTACACGACAAAGTTACAGCCTGCATGCAGTCAACTGTAGACGTTTTGACCACATGTAAGTGTGACCTTGACCTTGCAGATATGGGTCTTGTACGGGACACACCGTCTCATCATGGTGAACATTTGTGGCAAATTATTTTCAAATCTTTGGTTATACAATAAACTTAAAGCCCGGATAAATTCTATTGTAGCGTGTTTTTTTTTACGTTACGGACTTGGGTCTTGCATGCAACACACCGTCTCATCATGCGTCTTATCATGGTGAACATTTAAGCCAAGTTATTTTGAAATCCTTTGTTACACAACAAAGTTACAGCCTGGGCAAGGTATTTTTTTACATTTAGCCTGTTTGAATGACCATGACCTTGCAGTTACGGACTCGAATCTGGTACGCGACACACCATCTCATCATGGTTAACATTTGTGCCAAGTTATTTTGAAATCCTTTGTTACATAACAAAGTTACAGCCCGGACAAGATCGGACGGACGGATGTCGGACCGGTATTTTTGACATTTGATCTCTTTGAATGACCTTGACCTTGCAGTTACGGACTAGTATCTGGTACGCGACACACTGCCTTATCATAATTAACATTTGTGCCAAATTATTTTGAAATCCTTTGATACACAACAAAGTTACAGCCCGGACAAGTTATTTTTTTACATTTAACCTGTTTGAATGACCTTGAACTTGAAGTTACGGACTCGAATCTGGTACGCGACACACCATCTCATCATGGTTAACATTTGTGCCAAGTTATTTTGAAATCCTTTGTTACAAAACAAAGCTACAGCCCGGACAAGGTATTTATTTACAATTTGTGACAGCTATATCGAGCTCACCGCAAGCGGGCTCCACAAAAATGATAAAGGTAGAAGGGAGGGAAGCTATCTTCTAAAAAAATCTCCCTTTCACTGCCAAATTTATCTAGTAAAAGTTTACAAAACAATCCAACATTACCTTTCAAAAGTTCCCTTTCTGATGCACAATTTGCGTGAATGACTCGTGAACAAAATTTCATTTAAATGAAGATAAATAGGCATGCCTATGTTTTCAAGGAGGCCATACATAGTCCTGTTGGGTTGGTTTGATTGGGGTTTTATGCTATACTTAAATTTATTTGACTGATATGACAGTCCGTGTGCCAGCCCAATAGGTGAAGGAAACCACCCTAAAAAACATCAGCAACATAAGACACCACAGAAAAGTTACCGGACGAAAAACAACTCAAATTACCATCTTTCTGCAGAAAAGAAAACACATTGAATTCAACGCGGTTTCAGAAGTTCCCTTTCTGATAAACAGCTGGAACCACAGACTGATGTAAAAACTGTATTTCATTTTAATGACGTTTCACTGGCTTAGTTCTCATTTAAAAAGAGACTTTACATAGTCTTGAAGTATGTAACATACAATGTTACAGTGAAATATGTGGAATATCAATATTTACCCCAGATATACTCCACCCAGTCACATTATACTTACTCAAATTAGATGGTCTTTGTTGTTATACCAGCACGCTAAGCACTTAGTGCGCAAGACAAAAACTGCCCATTCTAAAGTCTAGGTAACCAACCATTTATTATGTGCTGGGTACTACACAAATCATTAGTTCATTACATTAATGAAACTTAACATTTAATTTTAAATGACAGCATGACTTATTTAAAAGCAGAGTAAACTGACAATTGACTTGTTAGTATGCTGGTAATCTACTTTTGGTTAAATAAAAACTCTTGTTTGACTGGGGATTCTCATAATAATTAACGTTAACGCATAATAATTAAGGTTAACGCTTATTTCACAACATGTTATTGCAATGGTTGAAGTAGACCACCCGTGAGCTCAACAGGATTATCACAGGATGCCCCAACAGATCGGCTTAGCAATGTCCCTTAGCTCAGAAGGGTCAGGACTGTTTGTTTGTATGATTGGGGTTTCCTGCCATACTCAAGATTATTTCACTTATATGACGGCATGCCAGCCCAACAGGACACCACAAATCAGCATCCTGTGCCCCTTAGCTCAGAGAGCACCAGGGCACAGCAGGCTCCCACCTAACCACCCGTGAGAAGGGACAGGATCACCAGAAGCTCCCTTCAACAATACGTCATTTTCTGGTCAGTTTCACACATATTTGACCATACATGTTAATAGTGGTGATATCCAAGGTTACACAAACACCAAACCATCCCACAGGAAAGCCATGCACACAAAGATCAACACTGGAATGATACACAAATTAATTCACATCAACAACAAAAATCAAGCCCCATTGCTACTGAATCAAAGGGCAAGACCACATAATTTCAACCAAGACCAAATACAATAGACCGTGTCACATTTTCCATTGAGAAAGCACAGTCGTTAATTATTTAATTTAAACAACGGAAGTGAGGTTATTGTTTGCAGCTCAGTTAGTCTATGTCCTCATCGTGTCTGTCCCGTCGTGGATGTGCCGGTTGATGGTATGGCGTAAAATAAAGTGATCTACGGTTCTCAGATCTAAGAGCATCATTTGGTCCATCCATTAGATGACAAACACAAGCAGGACATATTTTCACCTGGAACAATAATGTCACTACTGGTTTTTAAATTAATTGATTAAACGGCTATGCTTTATGGGTTCCAAATGTGACATGGTCTTATCAAAAGGATTTCTTCTGGTTGTAATTCACTGGTCTTGTCCTTTTAGACCAAAGGATAATACATTTAGCACTTTCCTTACAATTTTGTTGTTGTAAATATGTGTTTCCTTAAAATAAACTATACTAAATTCTTGTGTAAAAATGGATACTAAAAATTCTTGAGAAAATTATAAATTTTTCATGACATTCTGTGATGGTGCAAAATTCAGAACTTTTGAGCACGTATGATACTTTAAGAGGTGTGACTAACTAAAAATGTCCATGCTTCTCTACGCTAACTAAAAATGTACAAGCATTACAGACAGCAAACACGACAGACAGCAAACACTAGACAGCAAACACTAGAGACAGCAAACATTACAGACAGCAAACATTACAGACAGCAAACACTACAGACAGCAAACATTACACATTTTACAAATTTCAAGAAAGCAGATCTAGTACAAAGCTTTAGATCTATGCACTACAAACGGCAAAGTTGTTTCCATTACACTTTATTCTTCAGTTCTACTTTTGCAGTATGACACAAAGCAATTTTTAAATTATAATCCAAACTTGAAATTTGTTAAGATTTCAACATACATGGCCACAGATTAAATTTTTTTGAGTCACAAAAATAATCCACAAATAAAAATACTAAAGTGAGATTTATGTAGCCACCTGAAAAAATAACTAATTAAAAAACTGCTTTGTGGAATAAATTCAAAAGTGAGTTCTACTCTCTCCAAAACCGGAACTGAAGTAGAATGTGTTTTGTAATGCTATACAATGTCAGGGGTTGGAATAATGGGTAACAGTGAAGTTAAAACAAAATGCTGACAGCTTTGTATACTTCACTGGTCTAAACAAATATATTTGCTTTGATAAAACCTGAGATCTCTTGATTTGCATCCATCCATCTTTTTGAAAAGGAAAAGTCAATAATTTGAGCAAGCAGAAAACACAAAGAAACTTTTCACTCGCACTGAAAAAAAGAGTCATTCAGAAATGCTGTTTGTGTCCATCTGCACTTAGTGTCTGTCTTGTTTTCTATTCTGTTCTTGTTTCACTTGTTTCCCTCAAGGCGTGCAGTCCAGGACACAAAACAGGGGGCTCAACAAATGGACTTGATCGCTGCCCCGAAGCTGAGAGAGCACCAGGGGAGAGACTGTTGCAATCCAATCCAATCCAACAATTGAAATTGAAAAAAAAAAAAATTGAGAATGCCATTTTGAAAAAAAAAAAATTATTTGAGATGCCATTTTGAATTTTTTTTTATTTGAGATGAGACGCCTGACACTGTTACCACAGAATGGAGTGGGCAGGCATTTTGACTAAAAATGTAATTTTTTGGACCATTACTTCTACAGTTCTCGGTGCAACTTTTGCAACTGTTTTCTCTTTTATTTAATTTCAGGTCTGTTAGGATTCTGATATGAAAAATGGATGAAAATTTACCTAATTTCTTTCATAAGTTGTCCCGGAAAGTGAAGTATACAAAGCTGACAAGGGAGGTAAATCAAGCAAAGAAAATAAAACCACACCCCTGATCTATTACCTTTAATTACCTTTAAGGTTAACATGTGTTTTTTTGTCTCGTCGTGCACACCAACTTCCCAGGGACCAAACCTGGCAATCACAAACAGTATTATAAACATTAGAAAATATCCAGGGGTTTTTATAGACATTTTTTCATCGGGAATACCCTGATGAAAAATAACGGCAAATTCAGTTTTTATTAAATTTGAAATTGAGTTATGTTTGAGAAATTGAGTTCTTTTTTTTTTTTTACAATAACTGGGTGCCGCAGGCGCGCTTAAAAATTTAATATTTTACAGGGGAAACTTGAGTTTGAACAAAGTTTGTTGACGAAAAAATGCGTACCGCGAAATTGGAGAGCTTACCGAAAATAATTGAGAAAGACGAAGTGGTTCCACAGATTCTCGCGACAATTCGTTTCTTAAGAAATCCATGTTCGAGTTTGAAAATTACTTCAATAGTATCCCTACCTTCGTTTTTAACTCAATTCTTGAGGGCAATTTATGCTTCACTCATTCATGTCATTTGCAAGGTGACAATTGAAGTGCAAAAAAAAAAAAAAAAACCTGATACATTTTACAATTATTCTAATTATAATTTTTATATTCAACTTTAGCTGAAAGAGAGCTCAGTAACAGACAAGTGTGGTATAAAAATGATCATGTATAATATCGAGCGACGAGTGCGCATTTTACTGCAGTGTAAATCACGGTCGGCAAGATCGTAGCTTTTTGTCTTGCCTGTTGAGAAGCCACTTTCCAGACAGGCCTCAAGTTATTGACCGATCAACCGTGTTTTTCGACTTGTCACTACGCAATAAAACTTGTCACTACGCAATAAAACTTTTCTTTGGAACTAGGAAGGACATATATAAAGTAAAATATTAACAGCATCTGCAGTACTGGTGCGTCAAAATAAAAAATGTGTATCACTAGCATTTTTTATTTTTTTAACAAAAACTTATAAAGTTTTACATCGGCCCACTTTTAGTTCAGCCAATGTTTCATGTGAATTCCTCGTACGCTATTTGGAGAATCTTCAAATAAATTTTTAAAAAAAATTGTTTTATTATACTGCTTTTTCTGAAATTGATTTAAAAAAGTACATAGTACGATGTAACTGTTGAAAAGTTGAGTTTTATTCTTTACTGACGTTGAAAAAGTTAAAATATTGAGTAATTATGCATTTGGCGTGCTAAAAATATTGAGTTCGATAAATGATTTTTGTCTATAAAAACCCCTGATATCCCATAACTGTTGGCTTGATTTAGGTTGTATGTTTATAGGTAATTTCACTCATATGGATTGATTTAGGAAAACACCCAGATTGCCACAAATAATAACGACATAGACCAAGCAATAGATTGTTTGTTTGATTGAGGTTTTATGCAGTAATTAAGGTTGTTTTCATTTAACAGCATTCCAGCCAAATTGGTGGTGGAAACCACCCAAAAGGATGCGGTCAACATAGATTGATTGGGGTTTTACGCCATACTTAAGGTTATTTCACATATATGACAGTGTGCCAGTCTAATGGGGTGAAGGAAACCACCCTAGGTGATGCATAGATTGATTGGTTGGTGTTCAACGCCATGGTCAAAGGTATTTCACTTATATGACAGTGTATTCCAATAGTAGATGGCGGCTCTAACAACCCATAAAATGTGAAGTCATTTAAGCGCTATCGCTGTTGGAAAGATGTTCCTCCAGTGCCAAGTATGACAGTATAAATATAATCTGGAAACATACTGCCCTTAGCCAACAAAGTCAGCGACGCATAAAAGACACCACAATAAATTTACAGGACGAAAAACAAGACCCAAAAATTTGCCTTTTGATGCCCATTGGCTCGGAGAGCACCAGGGCACAGGTGGTTCCTGCTCACCCACCCTGACCCACGGCAATAAATGGAAGCAGAACAGGGAACCAAAACAAACTGACTATACTTACCCTAACATCTCTTATTTTATCAACTTAATTCCCCCTTTTCTTCTTTAGTTTTGTCATAAATTTACACAGAAACACATGAAGACTAACTAGACATTTTACCTGATTTCATGCGGATCATCCGTTGATGGAGGGTCAAAGGTCGTTTTTTTACTATTATTTATGGTCTCTGAGACTTTTACTTTAAACTGTTCCATATTCTGTTCATATCTGCAATGTAAGGGGAATAAAACAGTCTCACATGAACAGATATTCACTCGCTTGTCATTAGAATCTGTACGGAAAGTCACTTAAAAAGAGGTTGTTTCTTTTTTCTGCGCACCAGATTTATTTTGGAGCACAGTGTGTACCAAAAATTTGGTCAAGCTCTCAAAATAATTATCTAAACAAAAAAAACAGCAGAAAACTTGGCCCACCTGCAATTCGGCACAATTGCTTTTTTAATATTATTTGAAAAGTCTACTTTTAGGTGAAGAAAAAGCTGAAAATATACATTTGAGACCACAAGACAAAGAAGAAAGGTGTGCTTTACATGGAGTGCCAAGAACGCCAACTTTTTTCATTACACCAAACTTTTAAGATTTGCTTGGATTTTTTTGTTTGTTTGTTTGGAGTTTAGATACTGTACCAATTTCATTTATACGACGGCTTGCCAGCTTAATTGCTCGAGACTACCACCAAAAAGAGAGTGGCAGCGCACGAGGCACCACAGAATATTAAGAGGACGCCACTACAAATCAGCTTCCTTAGCTGAGAGAGCACGGATGCACAGAAAGCTCCCGCCTATCCCGGAGACTGATGTTTGTTACTTACAATTGAGCTGCCTCAGGATTCCAGGGCGATTTAGTCTCTATTTTATAAAACACTAGTCTAGTATAGAGCAGCACCTGGTACAAGTGATTAACATTCCTCCTAAAACAAACAAATAACAAACAAATGCATTTAAACATTTATCTATCTAATGTTTAACATGTAGGTATACAAATGAAAAGTTTTGCTTTCCTACATTCACGCTTAAACACATTCTTAAGTTTATTCCCCTTGAATAATGATTAATCCATATGCAAAATTGTGTCTAAGATTTTGTTTGTTTGTTTGGGGTTTTACGCCAAACTTAAGGTAATTGCACTAAAGACGGCAAGCCAGCCCAAATAGATGAATGAAACCACCATCAATGACACTGGCAGCAGAAAAAATATATGCACGGATATGGATAGGATTTGTTAGGTAGGGAATACCAGAAGTAAAGTACCGTATTCGCCCCTGTATAAGACGCCATTTTTTTTCAAAGAAAATGGGTGGTTTATTTAGAGTATGTTTTATACATAGCGGTAAAACATAGACGCTTGTTTTTTTACAGCAGTCTGGGCAGGAAATAACGGTCGGACATCAGACAATTTCCAACCATTTCGCAGATTTGTCCAAGCAAAACTTGCTGTGGTCAGTCAATTTGTCCGAACAAACCCATAGTATGTAATTAAAAAAAACTTTTAATGAGGCAATTAGTCGTATGTATTTATAGCCACACGTGCACGTTGTCGCATTTTCATTGGTCAATAGTTGAGGCTATCCAGAAAAATCGATAATCTGTGCAGTTAGCGAGAATTCCCAGGAAGATTTTACAAAATGGACTTATAATCTTTATATTTTATTGTCAGATCAATGTAAAACATCCAGTTATAACTCGTATCGTGAATTTCCAAGCACTATTTTAAAAGAATAAAAGTTCAGTATGAAATTTTCAATCAGGAAGTTATATTTTATTACAACATGTAGCAAGATCGTGCGTTATGAAAACAAAATGGTTACGGGTTTGACAACCTCTTGTTAGCTCAAAATGTATATAGTAGGTTTTTATTACTGGAAGTTATGCAATCCCCAAGATGTACCTGTGTCTTGTACTTAGTGTTAGATGTTTATTCTAGGATTTGACCTTTGAGTTAGGGGTGCGTCTTGTACATGGGCGAATACGGTAAAGTAATTAGTGCTTTAGGGTGACAGACTTGTATTCTCCTCATTCCAACTACAACATCCTAGCCAAACATACAGAAGATCTTTTGTAAGGGGAGCTTACTCTAACATGACATATTCATGTCTTATTTAAGTACACAACAGGATTCAAAATAGGAAGCCACAAGTCAGCTTTTTGATGCCACATAACTCAGAGGGCACCAGGGCACAGGAAGTTTCCGCCTAACCATTTGCAAAACCACGAGCAATGGGTGAATAAAAGCAGCCTGAAGTTTATTGAGAGGATATAAAACAAGCACAAGACGCAAAAGACACAAGAAAACATAAAACTGCTTCCTGATGCCTCTTTGCTCAGTTTGTTTGTTTGATTGGTGTTTAACGTCGTACTCAAAGGTATTTCATTTATATGACGACAGATTTTCCACTTCTTAATCTGCTCTACTCAATACGGCGGAAAACCGGGAGGAAACCTCGTAAAAACCTCCCCCGAGATTGCCGAAGTCACCTTGTGTGACTCCCTCATATACCTCAGGTCCACTGGGAGAAACGAACACGGGCGGTGCATCGAAGGAGGATCTGCAGTCAGACGCGCTAACCACTGAGCCACGGTTCGGGCCCCTGCTTTCTCAGAGAACAAAGGAAATTATAGCCAAACTGGATCTAATTAACAGTGTAACATAGAAAAACAGTGCAAGCTACCTCCACTTGGGGTACCCTCGTTTAACGTCTAATTCTCCACTGTCAGGGTGGATGATTGGATGGAACACTGGTGGATCAAACACTATCCTCTGAAATTATCAGTTTAAAAAATAATTTTTAATATGCAGCCAATTTTGATTTGAAGAAATGTTCTTTCAGCCTTTTTAGTACATGTTTAGCTTCTTTGAGTGGTATTTAAAAGTTGGATAAACATAAGGAGAAAGGAAACTTTGGATGGACAACAACTTCTTTATTTATTATGCACAATGTTCCTATCTCATTCAACGATCTCTGGAATGAGATAGAAACGTTGTGCATAATAAATAAAGAAGTTGTTATCTATCCAAAGTCTCCTTTCTCCTTAATACACGTTACCTGTACAGTGACCACAAATTTGTTGTGTTACATGTTCTTGGACTTCATTATTATTTCGAATATAATTTGTCAAATAAATGGAATAGGATGTGATGTAATGTCTTACCTACAGACTGACAGGTAATATTATGGGCCAACTGAACAGTGTAAAAACCACAACAAAATAATTTAACAATGTCAAGTTTGAAGGAAGTCAAGTTGGTATAAATATACTTAGGCTTTATTAAGCCATTTTAAGTTAAACATATATCTATCATTAGGTCCAGAAAATAAAACATTGAACAAAACATGTGAAAGACTGAACAGTTAGATTGATCTATTATTACCTATACATCTTTTTTTAAATTTAAATAAAGTCCATTAGTCAATGTTTTTCTTCCCTGGGACCGTACAGTTTCAATGGTGTCAAGCGTCATAGTCAAAGTTATTTCACAAATGTAAAAACCATGGCATAGGTTATAAAAAAAAAACACAATAACATGCTACAATTTAATAGATGTATTTTGTTGTTTGTTTGGGGTTATTTTATATGACGGCGTGCCAGCCCAATCGGTGAAGGAAACCACTGTAAATGACACTGGCAGCATGCCAGGCATGACAAAACATTTACATAACATTACACCACAACAAATGGGCATTCTATACTCCTGAGCTTAGAGCTCACCAGGAAACAGGAGGCTCACACCTAACCACCCGCAACAGATATATTGATTGGTGTTTTAGTTTAACTGCAGTTAATTCATGTTTGCTGCGTAAACTAACTTACTGGGCAGTCTCCATCGGGGTAAGCTTCAGGAATGCTCAGTGTGAACTTAAACACCCCATCCTGATATAAACCTTGGCGAATAAATAATACCCCAAACCATACTGCAATGAGAACAAAAAATAGCGATGGCAATCGTAATTACCCCACATCACCAATGGCAATCGTAAAATGATATATTTTAGGAACTAGGGTGTTTATTTTCAGGCAACAGCAATAAACAATAATATATCACAGTACCCTAAATGAAATAGCTTCAGAGAATAATTTACTGGTAAAATTATATGAGGATCGATTACATTATTTTTTCTTAAAGGAGACTTTTTTTAGTTGCTGTTTGGAAAAACAAAAATCAACATTCAACTACCAAAAGTACATTCAATGAAAATAAAACACTCTTGTCTTGAGCTTGATGCAAAGTTTGTGCATACATTAGACATCGTATTGTCGCATTATAGATTTTACAAACTTTATTATCATTTTAATAAGGTACATCGCACATTCATGATGGTGATATTTTATGAAAGGTTACACTTTGGGCCATACTAGAAAAATATAGAAAACCTGGTTTAATTCGTTTCAGTTGATTTTTGGCTGAAATTCTGCGGAGTCAATCATGGCCCAATTTGAATTAATGACGGAACTATATGCACTTATTTCCTATCATTAGTTCAGATATCAGTAAAATAGCTAAATGCCACATATTTGTTCAAGAAATACATGAACAAATTTACTGGAGATATATGACCTTGAGCTTAGGGACACAACCTGGAGTGTTGGTTGCGATACATCCTTATGTCCATGGCTAGAAAAAGTGGGGAAAACGGGAAGCTCCTTCCCGGGAAATTTTTAGGTCTCGCAGGAAATTTTCAAGA
>JAVFBZ010030606.1:0-11077 GCA_032466195.1 Katharina tunicata
ATGTATCTTTGTTTTCCGCTGATCTACACGTCCTTGAATACCATCAAATTTACATTAATATTTGGGTTTTGCGTTTCTTTTTTTGAAGAGTGTGTATTGATAGGTATATAAACAGGTTCATTAACATCAATGATCCAAATTCGGTTTGAATGCATTCTGTGATTTTCATCCAGAAAATCAGCGAGTCGCACTTCCTGTAAGACTGTGGCGATAACTCACCTATCGTTACTCATCTATCGTAACTCACCTATCGTAACTCACCTATTATTACTCATCTATCGTTACTCAGCTATCGTTACTCACCTATCGTAACTCACCTATCGTTACTCACCTATCGTAACTCACCTATCGTTACTCACCTATCGTAACTCACCTATCGTAACTCACCTATCGTAACTCACCTATCGTAACTCACCTATCGTTACTCATCTATCGTTACTCACCTATCTTAAATCACCTACAAATCAGAAAAGAATCGCTAAATCAGTCAACCGTTTTGTGTGATATTACTTGTTATTGAAGTTTTTCAAAGGTTACTTGTTTTCATATAGCACAAATAATGCAAATAACAGAGTTCAAATAAGCATAGGTAGGTTTATGATTTATGTTTAATGATAAACATCTATGTGTTGCCAGGTAAGTGTGTGTATAGAACAGAAATCTTCGGTTTTTTCATAAACTGTCAAATAATTTCTAAACATACATATCTATTTAGTTTTTAATAGTGATATATGTTAGATCTCACTTCTGATAAAGACAGTTTCTGGAGACATCTACACATGTAAATGGAATGCCAACCTAACAAGAAAAACATATTAATTACCTTGAATAAACCCCAAGAGAATTTGGGTTTTCAAAGGATACCATTTGATTTTCCAATTTGTGTGTAAACCAATTGAGAATATGCTTTCCAGAAAGAATCAACCCCTGGGCATTCATAAAAGAGATGATCTATATTTTTAACTAAATAGTAACAAAAAGAGCAGTTCTCATTCTGTTGGATTTTTTTTTTAATATAATCTTTTTTGTTTGAATAATTAGATGATTCATGCGAAATTGAAACTACTGGAGTTTTGTGTTTTTGCGCAAAGCAATTGGAAGATTATAAAATAGTGACCCTTTTCTAGCTGAAATTTCTCTCCATTTTTCTTGACTTTTAAAGTCAAACTTTTATAGTAACAGCTGATAATACATTGCCTTACAACCTTTTCCATTTTGTAAAATTATTTTGAGACAATTTGGTAACAAAATATCGTTTCTGTCAGAATTATTGATATGTTAAGAAATTTAAATATAGCTTTAATTACAGTGTATATACCATCGTATGTAAGGTTTCTAATTGACTTTCTAATTGAAATATGAAGAAATTGACTATACTTTATAATGTTTCTATCGATATTCAAAAGATCCTTATCCTGCATCAGCCCATCTATTTTACCTTATCCGTTTGACTGCCATACAAAATATGTAAAAACAAGTATCAAACTTTTGAATGTAAGCCTCACTTGGGTTTGGCACAGATGTTAATACATGGCTGAATTTGCTTTTAATATTAGTTTTTTCAGGACTTTTTAGGGCTAAAGGATTTCAACCGAATTTGTGGTAGGATTGGTGGAAAGTTTAAAACTGTCCTTTTATCATCAGTAGCAGAGAACATATAATGTTTAACATCTGACTGATCCCTGATTCAAAAAGTAACCTTCGAATCGATGATTAAACGTTTCACCACACAACCTTGACAGGGATCCATACCGACTTGGTTTGGGTATGTTTACTTTCAATCCAAATAGATATTCATAGTAATTTCAAACGTTTAGTGCCTAATTTGAAGAATCTTCAGAACCGTCTGAAATTAGGGAAGAATCGTCAGCATACTGAGATACTTTAAATTCGGTATCAATTTTTCTAATGCACCTTGAATATTTGTAGTATTTTTGGACAAGGAACTGAATCCCTAGTCGATAATAATCTTGTTCATCTTCTTCTACTGGTTGTTCTTGGAGGTGACGCTAGTCATAAATTACCAAGACTTTGTCATTTGTTATCAGATCGGCTCGATTTTATAAGAGAGTCGACATAACATTATACCCGAATTATTTGGAGATAATACCATGACCTACTTTCCAACTAAGCTGTTTTATTCGGTTTTCTATTAACCGTCTAGTAATTACAATCAGTCGATGCAAAAAGTCCAAAGCAAGCAGTCCCCTCTTTAACCCAGTAAGCACACGAGTTTTTGCATCCGGCTATATCCTAATATATTAACTGAAAAGTTTTCTCTTCTTTCAAGCCTTATTCCCAAATCTTGAACTGGGAATATTCCACTGGGGGTGGGGGTAAAGCTCAGTTTCTGGTCTACAGTACAGTGCCACCATCTCTTTTACGCTTTTACAATGTTGAAAACTTGTAAGACTTGGAAAATAAACTGCCAGGTGATGGAATAGATTCGTTCTCCAAACCACTCAATAAAGGAAGGCTCAGAATGTTTTGTTCGTGAGTGTGTTCTATGATGACATAAACAGTAGGTGAATATTGTCACCAATAAATCTGAAAGGAATACGTTTAACAGGTTGGTACCAGTTACTTTCCAATTAACGTAAACATGATGCCTGTTCCGCCTCGGTTATCTCCCCTTGCACTGGTAAATTTTAATAGCCTGATAAGCAAGTGGTATAAATATTCCCCAGGCTTTCTTCCAGATTACCTTGCCTCATACTTCCATTTCCTTTCTGAACTTTTAGAACTGTCTTATTAACAAAATTAAGGCTGCACCGTGGCTCAATTTGCTGAACGTGGGACTGCTGCACCTGGAATAGGTTCGATTCGCTCCAAGGACCTTTGGCACTGGTATATAAGAGATTTTCTTATAGATTCGGAAATATTTTGTATTTTATTTTTAGTTTTAAGTTTTTGTAGTATATATGTACATGCGCAGATTTATGTGTCATAAACTGGCGCGAATAGAACTCGTACACCGAGTCTCCATGCGCCATTAAAACAAACAAAACTGCGGAAATAGCGGGGTGGTTTTACGAGGTTTCTTCCCGGTTTTCCACCATAAAATCTGCATCTCAAAGACGTCACATAATAGTAAATGAAATACTTTCGAGCACTACGTTAAACGCCAATCAAATAAATAAATTATCAAAATGTATTTTTTGTGAAGCACTGAATTATAGTTTGATGGTTTTTCTCCCTCTTCTACTCATTTGTATAGATTACATTTCCCGGTTGAAGAATTATACCTAGGCTAACATCTCTTCTCTCCGTACAATTTCCAATTACAATTTCATTGCCAGAAATTCAGTTTCTGTTCTAGTTCCAAAATAAACTCTTCCGTCTCTTTCTGTTTCCATGTTCTCTTTCATTTTTTAAACGATGCAAAATATATTGTCGTACCACGGATCTCAACGATTAAAGTTTCTAAAAAATATGTGAGTAGAGATAACAAATTGAATGGACAAACATATTGTTACTTTGATTTATACATTCCTTTATAGTATCAACATATGCGTGTTCAAGAAGTAAACTTATTAAAAACAAGTTTAATTGCCACGACGACAGGTGATTGATCCTACCTGTAACTTCTGTTTTAACTTATAGCACAGTACTCAAGGTAGAACGCCTCAATTATAAAGAAGAAGCCAGCCAATACGTGCATCTTTGATTGGATCCGTTAGGCACCACGTATTTGAGGCCCTGCAGGGGTCTATTACTCCACAATCTCAATAACATACAGTAAGCTACGAGCTTTGGAGTTGTTGGCATGTTTATAATTTCTTACGTTTAATTCAGGACCGTACACAAGAATAAAATTGCCACATAAAGTAAATGTTTCTTTTCCTCTATTATCGATGTCAATAGTTTGAAAGAACTCTTGGCAATCATTATATGACCCTGCCACCCGACACTATATATTATAGAGTTTACTGTAAAAATATTGAAAAATATCTTCACGTTTTCTTCTTTTCATTTCATTTCATTTTTATTCACCACATACTATGTATTACAAATACAAAAAATAAACAATATTATTGTAGTGGGAATAAAGATCCATAGGGCTTGTTATATCCCGGAGAAACAAAAGTCGAAAAACATGGTTCTAGGACATTTCCCCCCTGGATTTTTGCCCCCCCCCCCCAGACATTTACCCCGGGACATTTGCCCCCTTAGGACATCTCCCCCTCCCCTCCGGACCGTCAGCCCCTGGACATCTCCCCCGTTAGACATCTCCCCCCTTGGGACATCTCCCCCCTTGGTAAAAGTCCTACTGGGGCAAATGTCATACGGAGGGGAGATGTCCAGGGGGCGAATGTCCGGGGGGAAAATGTCCAGGGGGGAAATCTCCTGATACCCGAAAAATATATATGTTATTACTCATAAACTACCTATATGAATATTATTATTGTAATGGTTATTATAATTAAATATATTTCAAAAAGCGAATATTTAATTAATGCTAACACGTTATTGTTTTATTTAAAACAAATGACTTAATGTATATTTAGCTAAATATAACACTGTGGTATAATTTCAATTAAATAAGATTTTAATTTGGATATAAACAGAGATGATGATTATATTGTGCGCAAGAATACTGATAGTTTGTTCCATTCCCTGGGAACGACTGCATTTAATAAATAGTATGATAAATTTGTTCTGTTAAAAAGTGTGTGAAAGTCAAACCAGACTCGTCTAGTATTATATTGCTGGACTGATATCAGCCTCGCAAGGTAATCTGAAAATGAACTAGGGATATATAATTGATTGTGAAAAATCTTAAACGCTAATTTTAGATTACAGTAGAGAATAAGGAGAGGAAGAGGCAGTATTTTTAGTTGACAAAAAAGGTCCAGTTTGTTCTAACCGTTTTGATAAATTAATCACACGAATCGCACGCTTTTGAATAAAGAAAAGCGGTTTCAAGTGAGAAGGGTATGTATTTCCCCACACTGTTGCACCGTAAGTAATATAAGGATAAATTAGGTAGATAAAAAGAGATTTTTTATTTAGGTCGTTTTTAATATGATTGATGACACCAGTGTTTCTTGCAATCTTTTTACATATATAATCAATATGAGTTTTCCAATTAAGTTGATCATTTAAAAAAATACCTAAAACATTAAACTGCATAACCCTTTCTATTTCAATTTTGTCAATTTGTAGACTGGGTGTTACTGTGGTTTTGCGCTTAGATTTAGGTTCAATTAACATAAATTTTGTTTTACTTATATTTTAAGAAAGTTTATTAGCATTCAACCAAGTATGAATTTTATGCAATTCAGTTTGCATTATATTAATGACATTTGCTGTCTGCACATCGACAATTGTAGGTCACAATATTATACACATTATCATCCATAAATTAAAACTAATGCATAGGCAGTCATATTGCTGACTGCCTATGTTATATGAATGGTTGCAAAATAAATAAATTTTGTTTAATACTGGAAGTAAAAAAATACGTCCTTGTTTCTTCTGTCCAACGCGGACTGTTGGGTGGATGCCTCCTGTGCCCTGGTGCCCTCTGAGCTAATGACCGCCAGGAAGCCGATTTGATGTGGTGTTCTGTTTTTGTCCTGAAAAAGTATTGCGTCATTTTCTTAGTTTCCGGCGTCGATAAGGGTGATTTCCTTTATTGGGCTGATCCCCCGTCATATAAGTGAAATACACTTAAGTACGAAGTAAAACCCCAATCAACCAATCAATATGTCCGATGCGATGGGCATTCTCTTATAGCTAATTCCGCCCAATTGCCATTAAATTGTAGTAAAACTGTAGAAGGTAGAAATTTAAAACAAAACAGTAAAGCTAGCAGGAAAAAGTTAATATAAAACGAGCATATCAAAGCTAACTGATGCTACCTGTATATCATCAACTATTTTATGCCGTATTCGGTAAGCGTGTAATCCCTGGATCCTGGCTGGTCTGAATAATTTAAGCTGCATATAGACACAAAGGAAAGGGAAGCTACTCTTCGCAAGACAACTATAGAGGAAACAATGCGTTGCTTAGGCAAACTATTTTAAGGGGGATAAATAAAAGACTATTAGATTTCTCGGTGCGAAGAAATTTATTAGAAGAAAACCAGGCGTAATTTAGAAAAGGATGTTCCACAATATACCATATTTGTTTAATTGCCAGAATAGATTAGGGAGAACACTGACTTCCTGAATACAGATTTTTTTTTGGTCTAAATACAAAATAAAATCCTTCTCCCTACCGTCGAGTCTTTGACTCTAAGATATTGACTGGCCATCTTGTTGTTCACCTAGACCGAGCTATCCCATTGTGTTTGTAGCGAGTAAGTTTACTATGTGATAACATGGTACTGCTTCACGATTTTATCTATAGATTTCTCCCCGTTACAGACTTTTAATTGAAGGGCCCTGTTACAACATTTTTTCTTTGTTTAAGTTTAAATCAGTTTGTAGTACAATTCACACGATTCATTAGACAACGCATGTTGTTGTTTTTTTTGTTTTTTTTTTTTTGTTTTTTTTTGTGGAAACAGTTCTACGACAATAACAACAAGAAAGACTTGTCATTACATTAGTGTTTGTATTCTTCTTAATCTGAAGAAAGGTACGAGCGGGGTATTTACTATGCCATTCTAAAATAGAGAACCAAATGATTCTCCTTACCGTCCATACTAAAATAGGCTCGTAACTTTCTGCAGATTGAGAAGAATACCAGCACTAATGTAATGACAGGCCATCCTTGTTGTTGTTGTTGTAATGTTTCCGCAAAAAAAGTGCACTGGCGAATGAATTGTTTTAATTTTACTGCCAAACTATTTAAAATGAAACAGAGAAAAAAGTTGTAATAGGGCCGATTTAATTTTAAGTCAGAGAAAAATAGAGAAAATCGTGAAGCAGTCGTGAAAAATCGTGAAACATGTTCACCCCCTCCTATCGTATCCTATTTACAACAGTGTACAATCAAACAACTTTTTGTTTTGGAAGGAAAAATGTTTCCGTTTATTTGTGCAGCCAACTACAATATAACATGTCATTATACATTTCCATAAACAATAGGTTATACATAATTATTAAATCAAAAAAATAGGCCGCCAATATATGATATCCATTAAATACTTCCTTGATATCCGTCAAGAAGCCAACTTTCAGTCAAATCATTGACACACAGTTTATACATACATTTATCGTATTTTTGGTCACTTAATATGTAGGCCTACAATGCCTATATAACATTATTTCATTTCTACCCGCATTGAAAACCAGAGATAAAAACTAAAATATTTCAGGCCCAAAAAATTCCTTCTTGGAAAGCTTAGGTTTACAAAAACTGAGAAAACATATCGTCATAAACAAGTATCGCTAAAAATATTAGTGTAAAAAAAATAAAAAAATAAATAACATTCGTAAATTGTTATTTGCTGCACGCTCGGAAGACACGATCTAGAACGACCTAATCCTGTTCATTCGCAGAACACCTTAGCAAGAGTCCCCGCCCTCATGTCACCATACCCGTCAACATCATATCCACGTCTAAACTATAATTTGTGCCTCCACTACGTGCCATCACAAATTACATATTAACTAACTCGCTACAGAAAGCAATGAGGGATAACTCTTTCTAGGTGAACAACAATATGGCCAGCCAATACCTTAGAGTCAAAGACTCGATGAAAGGAGAATGATTTGATTCTCTGTTTTAGAATGCGTACCGTCGTATCTTTGACTCTAAGGTATTGACTGGCCATCTTGTTAACCTAAACAGTTATTTCTACGGTATGCTTATAGCGAGTAAGTTTATAGCTGATTAGATGGTAGCTACATAACTGTGCAATGCTAAAACATTGTAATTTCCGCATCGTACAGGGCAATGCGGGGCACAAATTTGAAACTTACCGTCTTATTTGATACTTATTATACATTTTCTTCAATTCTGTGTGCAGTTTTTATCAAAATATTGTATTGGAAGTAACTTCTGAGTGTGAAAAACTCGCTATGCGGCAGTAATTTAAAAACAAAAGTCAAGTGTTTGAGGGAGATTTTCGAATTTGGCCGCCATCTTGCTACCCTCGTTGACAAAAAAAGTAGCTTTTACATGTTACTAATGCGCGAGGTGCGTATTTTTGATACATAAAATAGGCCTATCTCTGAAAGTTCAATTTAACTAACAGAATTAAAAAATCACTTAATTGGACAAGTTAAAACCAATAAGTGACAAAACTAAAAATTACACATTTTTATTCAGTACTGTTCTGTATCGTTATATATGGATTACGTAGTAGCATTAACTAGAAGTGTGAAACCTCGTATTCAGTAGTGTAGACGGCATTGTTTCTAAAACGTTCACATTCAGCTCACGCAGGGGAGGTAATTTGAGAATTGAACTAAACCTTCGTTGCAGCCAGTCAATTTTACCTGGGTTGACCTTGCAATAAGAGCGAAATGCGCACGGAATCATGGGAGTTTCTGTGATAAAACAAACAATATGGGTCAGAATATCCAAAACTGTTCAGTGCATATTACAAGGCGCTTCACAAGGAGGAAGTCTGCGTCAAGAAATCCGTAAAGAATTCGTGAATTGAAAAAGTGGAAGTAAAATTGAAAATTGAAAGTGAAAGGGTGAAAAGTTAAAAGAAAAAGTGGAAATGGAAAAAATTAAAAGTGAAAAAGTGAAAAGTGAAAAAGAGGCGGAGTGTTTACTTCATCGCATGTTGACACTGACTGCAAATGTCCCGCTAATTTGGACTGTCAGAAAAGGTTGCAAAGAAAATATTGACTTTGATCAAAATCAAACTCTTCAATTGTGGACAGAAACATACTTAAGTCGATTGTACATAAAGAAATAATGCGTACGAAATAATTCACATTATAGTAAGGAGACAAGATTAATAGAGTCAACGGCAGACACATGAGCAAATTACGTATTAGTCTGTACCTCCGTATACATCCAAACCATGATTTTCATAAACCCCATACGATTTTCCCATAATTCAAGAGTGGCGCAAAGGGCAGAAGTGGCAATCGAGAATTACCGACTTTTTACGACTTTTGCTGAATAAAATGTAATCAGCGCAATGTAGAGAATTTTAATAACCTACTGCTCATATCATACAGTCGACGTCACCCTATCTCTTATAACGTTAGCGATGGAAACAATGC
Source organism: Katharina tunicata (assembly GCA_032466195.1). Lineage (NCBI taxonomy): Eukaryota > Metazoa > Mollusca > Polyplacophora > Chitonida > Mopaliidae > Katharina > Katharina tunicata. The sequence goes on from JAVFBZ010030606.1 coordinate 9,138, forward strand.
CGTCTACACTACTGCATACGAGGTTTCACACCTCTAGTTAATGGACTTATGGTAGTAGAATATTAACGATACAGATCTCTACATCTAATTAGATGGCACTGCTTCAGCATTTTGTCTATTTTTTCTGCCTTTTATAGATTTTTTAAAATAAAATTGGAGGTATAATTTAGACGATTTATTCCCTAGTGCACTTTTTTGCGGAAACAGTAGGCCTACTACAGCAACAACAAGGATGGCTTTTCAGTACATTACTTTTCGTATTCTTCTCAATCTCGAGAAAGGAGCCTATTTTGGTGTGTTATTGTGCAAGCCTCATCGTTTCAAATAGCAAATTTTAAGAGAGCGAACATTTCGATCTCCAGCTGGAGAAAGCACAGCATAAGGGGAATAACTCTAAATTAATTAATGTGCAAGAACGCCACAATATATTTGTACTAAAAACTTTAATTGATCTTTATGTAGCCAACAAGAAACAGCTGTTCTGTACCTTTGCTGATTTCAAAAGGCTTTTGACAATAGAGACCAGTTTTGTGGCACAAGCTGTAACAGGGAAAATACCAAATGTAAGCACGAGTATGTGTAACTGATACTTTCAAATATATTTTCAAAAATTAAAAAATAAATGATGCGGAATCATTTATCTCTGAGTCAGGTGTAGGTTGGATAACTCTTTCCGACCGGGATGCTATTGTCTATCTTAAATTGTACGTACAATCTATGCTAATGACACGGTTTGTTGGCAGACTCTCCAAAAGACACAAAATAATGTTTTAGATTGTTTGAAAAATATTGTAAATTTTGGAAACTAGAAATTATAATTAAAACAAGTCCGCACTGCGAGACATACCCCGTGGCCTGCAGCTAATACGAATCATGTGGCTGCAGGCTTTGAAGCATGTATTATTAAAATATGCCTCAGAGCCTTTGAAGCATGTATTATTAAAATATGCCCCAAAGTCTTGACATTTTGTGCTGTGTGCATTTATAAACTCGCTTTTTAAGAAAACCATGGTAAAATTGAAAATTCCGGTTCCGTTATGACTTGCGTAATACTATATTGCCCCATTTTCAGAACAATCCTAACATTATTGACAGAGAAATAGTCCATTTAGTTAGTGTTACATCCACAACAACAACAACAACAACAACAAAAGCGCCAACAAGAGAGTGAGTAAAATCTAGATCCCGTTCACCACGGGCTAAAAACGGAGCTGGTTACTTTCGGAAAAGGAAGGAGAACTGGACGTATAAATCCTTGATAAACAACGAAGAAATAAAAATACGCCTAAGAAAGTCATACAAATATTTAGTCATACATGTTACCAAAACCCCTGAATTTGCTGAAGACGAAAAGCAATTAGAGAGCAATATATGGAATTCTGCAAAAAACTAAGGCAATTCAGCCTTCCACTTTACTGTGCCATTAAACTTGTTAATCAAGTTATAAAGCTTGTTTGTTTGTTTGATTTGGGGTTTTACGTCGTACTTAAGGTTATTCCTTCATTTGACGGCTTGCCATTGAAGAAAATAGATGAAGAAAAAAAAAACTTATACAACGCTGGCAACACAGGAGAATCCAAAATCCACAGGACAAAAGACAGGCAACTGCAACAATTCGGCTTCCAGATGCCCCTTTTAATAAGATAAGATAAGATAAGATAAGATAAGAGGTTTTATTTAGGCTCGATACAATTCCTTAGGTAAAAATACCTTTCTTCCAGGAAGTCGAGTATGTATCTAATGTACAGACATATATATATATAACATACTAATTAAGTAACAAGGATAAAGACACATATATGCATTTTTTTAAAACAATTTTATATCCTTGCATCATAAGAATTACTTTTTTTGGTTAAAGTGAACGTATGTCATTTCCTAATAGGAATTCACTCATTTTGAATTTAAATGTCGACAGAGAAGTTACAGACTTAATATCA